>SNVD02004919.1:0-21483 GCA_013180625.2 Boswellia sacra
GCTGGAGACCGCCCAACGAACTGCATGGGCAAGCAACGCACTTGCCGGAACAAAAAGGTGTGATAAGAGTCAACATTTTTTGGGGCTCCTAGTATTAGTCACGGAACAGATCTCAATCTCTGAAGGCCTTGATATTCACTATATCTGATTTGTGTAGAAAACAAACCAAAGTCCACCATGAGAATCTTGCAATAATCATCTAAAGTGCTACTCTTCACAACATCTCATTTTGACATCAACGACCCCAGTCTTGATGAGCATTCCATTTGTTGATTAGTCTTCTACCAGTCACAGCAATGAATGTCGAGGCGAGTCCTCAAACTTTGAACACACCGCCACCATCAAGGTACTGACCATCCGGTGACATCTCGGTTTCATTTCTCGCTAGAATATCTGAGTAATCTCTCATTCTCAGTTTTAACAAACAACATCTTCCACTCTCCGCTCAACCCATCCATCCTACAACATAGGACGCGGCTCCCTGCTCCTATGGTTCCTAGGGATCAGGTAAGCATATGGAGTATCTTGAAGAACTGCATTGGTAAAGAGTTGTCCAAGATAACCATGCCGGTAGTGTTCAACGAGCCTTTAACAATGCTGCAACGTGCCACCGAGGGCATTCGATGCTGCGGATACCTTCAGATGGCCGACAAATCTGATGACCCTATCGAGAGGATGGAGCTAGTGTGCGCCTTCATAATTGCGACAATCTCTTGCAACTGTCGTAGAATAATCAAACCATTCAACCCGTTGCTTTATGAAACTTTTGAGTACGAATACGAATTAGAAGATGGCTCTCGCGTACGAGGTGTTGCTCAACAAGTTTCACACCATCCTCCGATCACTGCAGTCGTATACGAATCCGATAATTTTGTGTCTAATGGTGTGATTAACCCAAAAATCAAGTTTTGGGGTAGATCCATCGAAGTTTCACATGACGGCTTGTGTCGCGTCCATTTGAAACGTCACAATGAGACATATCTATTCAATGCAGTTGCCTGTTCAGTTCACAACATAATTGTTGGAAAGCTGTGGTTCGAGCATCATGGCCCCCTAGATATCAAGTGCTACGAAACAAACTTACAAGCTAACCTTACATTCAAACAGGCCGGCTGGTTCAGTAATGATCTCCACCGATTTGATGGATTCATTGTATCCGGTATGGGATCAAGATCATTCGAGAACAAAGAAAATAGGCTGCGTTTTGTATATGGAAAATGGAGTGATTACATCAAGTCAGTTAACTACCGTGATTACGAAAAGTATATGAGCGAAAACCAACAAAAATTGTTCAGGATACCAGATGAGCCAGATCAGGATAATGGACCAACTTCCGGACTTGCCAAGATGAGTCTTGACGGCTCGCCCAATTCCATGAACAACAACAGTATCCCGAGTGATACCAAGCAAACCAGCGGACCATCTAGCGGGACTGGAAAATCAAAAAGTGGTGACAAGAAGCAAACTTATAGTAAGAGCGAGTCAACGCAATCTCTTGATATACCAAATTCAAGAACTCTCTGGAGATCAGAGGCACAATATCTGAGCGAGTACTACAACTTCACTCTATTCACGATGAAGTTGAACGAACTGACACCTGATCTCGAGAAAACATTGCCTCGAACCGACTCTCGATTCCGACCGGATGTTAAGAGACTTGAGGAAGGTGACTTGGACGGGGCTGCAAGCGAAAAACAGCGCCTTGAAGACAAGCAACGCGCAGCTAGAGCCAGAGACAAGCGCTTCAAAGATCCGTCACCTGAGTTTTTATGGTTTGAGCAATCGAGTGTGCCTAATAGCAAGGAAAAATTTTGGCTCTACAAGGGTGGTTATTGGGAGAATAAGTGCAATTCTAGTAGATTCCCTGAACTATTCTGAGGATTTGTTAATAAATACGGTGAATCAAGTACATCATGTTGTAGTCGAATGCAAGAGGTATCTCATCATACTTTCACTGAATTGATTATACGATCAGGTGGTGTTGTTTGCACGCACTGTCAGTGCGATTTGTGCGCATGTTCTTATGAGCATGATTTTGTTGATTTGATCCACAAGATGGACCTACTCAAATTAACCAGACTTATTCCTCATAGTACAACATGTCAGACCTTATCTGCTCGACCTGGATTCTCATCTGGGTCAGCATCAGTTCCTATGGACTTTATCTCCTCATAACTGAAGATAAAAATGCATCTGCCTTCTATGTTTACGGCAAATCGCTCGACACAAACAAGAAAGGGTTGTTCTGGAGACTATTCCTTCTGCCAAAAAGTTACTTCAGACACTTTTACATATCTGCAATATTGACAATTATCCCAAGTCTTATGCTAGTGATACTCTATTACATACCTTGTCGTATGAACGATGAGCTGAAAGATATTACTAAGAGTATCATCGGATCACTCGATACGTTAGGTTTCACTATAGAAACACCAGAAAGTCTCTCCGCAATAACCTCTTTACTATTCACACTAATACTACTTCTGATACAATGTTCACGAAGACTCTACGAGAGTTTGTTTGTAAGTGTTTTCTCAAAAAACTCAAAAATTAATGTCATACATTACTTGTTCGGTAATGCATTCTATGTACTGGCGGGCCTCAGCACGGCAATGCCTATCTTAATGTCGGGCACATCAGGCAAGCACTCATTGAATGATCTCCTTGATAATCTAGTCACCCGCAGAAGAGCTTTGGGTTTTCTTCTCTTCATCTATTTATCACTACAGCAACTCAATTGTCATATTACGCTAGCCAATTTGAGAAAGGATAAAACCGGTCGCGTTATCACGGAGCAGCACTTTGTGCCATCTGGGGGCCTATTTGAGTACGTATCCTGCCCGCACTTCCTTCTTGAGACTCTCCTCTACTTCACTATCGTAATAGTTCAAGAATTCAGCTCTACATACTGGAATATGATCTTCATACTCGTCTTGTCCACCCAGACAATCAATGCAATAACAGAACATAAGTGGTATAAGAGAATGTACAAGGAGTATCCGAAATCTAGGCAAGCGATATTTCCATTCTTCTTGTGAGAACTCGATTGTCCAATAAATTAAGAACAGAGTTTTATGAGTTTGTGCTAGCTAGTCTCGAACACACTCCGTTATGCAAACCGCACGGGTCCACTTGGCAACTTAAGTGCTTGAAAGAGACTGAGATCCATCCATCATATGGTATGCATCCAAACTAGTAGGCAAAGGGGTTAAACTCGTCGTTCAACGACTTCCTTAGAAGTATGCAGCTACCGCTAGAGGTAGCGCCTAGTTCTTAAATTCACTTCTGCTTCGTTGCGTCGACTTTTCATTGCAATGTATAGATGTTCCAGCATATAGAGAGAGTATTGTCGCCCACTATAAGCCGCCTCAAGTTCGCGAGGATGCTCACTTGGAAATGTTCTCGCAAGGCTGAAACATAGGTTCTGAACTCGAGATCATGAAAGTGGGGATTGCGTAACGACAAAAACCACCTGTATCACACCATTAACTGTAATCTCTCGCTTACCGACGTGTCGTGAAACCACTCTAAGGTCAAACAAAATGAGGTCAAACTGATCTAGGCATTTGGAATCTGATCAAAGACAGGCTAATGAATGTCTGAGAACTGCCATAGGTTCCATTCAGCCAGCAGGCTCCCGTTCGCGCTGAAAGTTTACCTTATCATTAGGTTACAATGCAATAGACTGTCTAGACGTCAATCAATAGCATGCACATGTATCTAAATGCGGCTCTTAATCATTACTTAACGGCATACTGCCGCGCATCTACATATTGCTTATCCATAAGTACCAGTGTGTAACAAGATTAGATACGGGACCAAAAGCTCTAGTGCAACAGTTGAAAGAACTGGAGGGTGTTGTCCAGGACGCTCGAAAATAGAAGTGAACACAGTCCGGGGTAAAATCTAGCGATAACAAGTCGGCCACAATCAATCACCTGAGAGAGATAGAGAGAGACAGAGAGAGAGAGAGAGCAATGAGACATCTTGTCACAGCTGTCGCTGGCTGGTGTCGCATGTATCTATCCATCTAGCTGGCCGACTAGCGAGACCATTGACAGTTCGCCGTACAGTCTGATATTGCACAGAATAGGTACAAGAGTTAGTGTGAAAAGACGGCGTCAACGGACGTGCGGGCGTCTGTTTGTTTAAGCGTTAGTTAGAAGACTCGCAATGGTGCCGCGTCATCGGTCACTAGTTAAGGTAACGACAGGTGCCAGTCGCACACATCTACGTGAACTCGCGCAAGCTCCCGGCAGCGACCCTTTGCCTCCCCGCCACCAGTTATGTGGGCGCTCAATGAAGATCTATCCCTCCGGGTCGGACACAACTTCGAGACGTCGACAAACTCAAACTCGTTTTACTGTTTAACCGTAGATCCGCATGCGCACGCCATTTGAGCAATTTAAGTGGCACTATGTTATGAATGTCCGCCGGTAGTTTGGTCTTGGGGTGTCAAACATTCTTGGAAGGGTTCTCAAGTTTACTGCAGACACTACAACAAAGCGCATGACACAAGAGGCTCGTTGGAGACAATGAAAACTGCTGCCAGCCTAATTGTTCAAAGCGCCTGCTTGCACTCTTGGTGGGGGGATAAACAAAAACCGCTCGTTGTTCTCGGTGGTAGCTTTGAAATAATGACTAGCAGTCGCAGTCGGCAGCGATCCAATATGAGCGCTGCCGAAACTGAGACTGCCGGTGACAGTCCGTCCCTGAAAGCTTCCTTATTCGATCGATTGCTGGCAAAAGTTTTCAGCAGTCGACTGTTCACGAGTCTCGAGTTGAGCTCGAGTCTCGATCATCAACTGTTTGTGCCAACTTCAACTCTGGACATGTTCCCAGTACACGAAGTGATATTCGTTATCGGAGTTACCGGCGCATAGACTGAGCGGCCTGAGTGTTGAAGAAGAAGAGTCAGGACAGTTGAATGAAATGAAGATCGGTTCAGGGAAACACGGAGAATCATTCATCAGAAACTTGGTATTAGCCCCAAACAGATCAAAGAAAAGTCGCAGGAAAGTGGATACCATGACCATGACTTGGGTGTTTGTTGCGGCACTCGGATTGTCGATGCTCAGTGTCATGACAGCCTCGAGCTTGCCCGCATTAGGCAATTTGAATGAAGCTCATAATAATCTTCTCGCTAATAACTCGAGCGAAGCCAGCGGCAGCTCGCCGGCGATCACTCACGAGTCGCCCTCGAGTGCTCAGATTTTGAGTGATTTAAGCGCCAAGGCCTCGGGAAGTACAGAAACTGACAACATGAGCTCTGATTCTATATGGCCAACTCCAGCCGGCGAGCCTTTCACTAAAATGCCATCCACTGATATCGGTCGGCTCTCTAGATCAGGCGCGCTCAGCAACAGCAAGGGCTCTCCTAAACTCACGAGATACACAGCCCCGACATCGACTACTTCGACACCCAGAGGTTCTCAACCAAGATTTCAACCAGATGGCGTCAGGAAAAGCTCTGATGCAGACTCGTCAAACGAAGATCGGGAGCTCCGCGAGTTTATCAGAAACTCAAAGTATCCGCTCAAACAGCGCATTCCAGATTCCTCAGAACAAGTCAAAGACTCGCAGGAGGGCTCAGATGCGTTAAAACAGGCGAGTAGCGATGAGCAGAGCGCTCAACAGGTACTGAGGACAGATATTTCATGGCCAGAACCCCAGCCAGGAGAAAGTCACGAGGTAAAAAAGTCCAAAAAGGTTCAGTATCAATCGGAGGAGGAGAGCCTTTTCGAACCGCCCGCCGCTCCAGTGGTCAAGAAAGTCTTCGTCAAGAAAGAGGAGAAACATCACCACCACCACCATCATCACCACCACCACCATAGAAAAAATCAACCTAAGAAGAAGCTAAGGGTGGCCGATGGACTCTCTCCCGGTGCTGTCAACAAGATAAAGGCAAAGATGGAACCAGAGCCGGCCTTGCAACTGAAAGACAACACTGATCAGGATTCTCGAGTCGGTCGGGGTGGCGAGTACAATGAGGAGGACGATCCAGTAGCAGAGCATCTTGAGGACAAGAAATCGTTGATTGACGAATCTGAGGGTATTTCCGGTGACGACAAGTACAACATGAGGGAGCCATCTGGCGAGGAATCACCGCAGGCCGACAAGGAAGTAAAATCTAATTCGGGTCAGCAAAGCGCAGCTTCGGGCGATAGCAAGCAGCAGCAGCAAGAAGAGAGCCCGGAAGAGGGAGAACAGGCAAAGGAGTCCGAAGACTCAACTTCTAGTGTCGGTTCTGGTCCTGAGGATGAGGGTGGAGAGTCGGAGAGCGGACAAGGCGCGAGCGGGGAAAGCGGTGGTCAGAAAACTTTGACTAGCTCGCACGAGAAAGATTCTTCAGATGTGATAAATACTAGCCAGGTGCCAAATCATTTCTTTGAAGTCCATCAGGAGGAAAGTCTAGGTGAGCAGCAGAAAGGACTCAGTGGTAATGATGAACAGAGCGCTAAGGAAGCTGAAGAAAAGAGCTCAGATAAGGCAGACGAGAGAGTAGAAGCTCAAAAGGCCGATGCAGGCCCTGAGTGTGGTTCGGTCGACAGATCATCGAGCAAAGCAGAGAAGGTGAAAAAGAAGAAGCCGGCAGCGAAGAAGTTTAATAAGGAGCCTATTAAAGAGAACAAAAAACAATCCATCGAGCCTATCAAGAAAAACCCTGAGAAGAAGAAGGAAGAGAAGCCTAAAATAGAGATAGGAGAAAAGCCGAAGGAAGAAATCAAACCGGAACAACCTCAAGTGCAGGAGAAAAAGCCAGAGCAGGTGAAGAAGCAGAAACATGCGCATATCGAACTACACCAGCACAAGCATTTCGAACATCATCAACATATCAATCTGAACCACAAAGAAGAGCAAGAATCACCACAACACGAGCTTCACGATGAACACCACCCTAACCTCCATGAAGAGCTGGGACACCATGAACCCCATTTGGAGATAGGTGCTCCCATGTTGGAGCCACATCAACATCACCATGAACCCATTGAGCCGGAACATGACATGCCGTTAAAAGAACATTGGCATGTCGCAGATATTCACGAGAAACCGCCAATCGAGCACCACTCGCATGCACCGCTAGTGATTGAAGATCATAGCCTTATGGAGAAGCAGGATTATGATAATCCGGGTGGTCACGCTCTCAGCTATAAACAAGAAATAATCAACCATCCTCACGGTTTAGGCCTGACACCGTCGGCAGCGTTCAATCTGATGGGCGCCTACTCTTCGCAAAAAGCGTCACATTTGAGCAAGAAACCTATTGCCAAAGAATCGCCTATAGACCCATCAACTCGACAACAGAAGATGAAATCTTCATGATAAGAAACTATAGCTCTTAGAGAGGCCAAACTATAACCGGCACCTATGGACGGCCGTAATCCTTAAAATATCAGCTGCTGATTATTTCATCGGGGTCTGGTGCTCTCGGCAAGAACTCTTGATCTGGACACATTTTTGAGAAGATCGCTTCGGCCTCCTTGATGCTATTGGAGTAGTCGATGTCATCACAAGCTGTCTGACTAGTTATAAAGAGACCGGGTTTTGATTCAGCATCGCCATGTGTCACATCTTGATCAGAATGAACTTGACTATTCTGCTGATAATAAAATTTCCAGAGTATATTATCCATGTTACTCTTGAAAATTCTTTCTACAATAGGTCGCAAGTCCTCTTCTGAACTTGTTGATGAAGCTTCTGTCCATAAGTAGATTAAATAAGTGTCTCTCGGACATACCATGGCCGATGCGGTTAGTTCTATCAAGAAGGCCAGGTTGTTATTTGAGCTAGAAGGAGGTATTCTCAGGAAGGATAACATGTCCTCATCCTTAAAGGGTTTTGATTCTGATTCTTCAGTAGCCACAATACTAGTCTTGGTTATAAGTATCGCTCTTGACAGCGGTGCATTTTTACCTATACAATTGCCAAGTTTCTGTGAGACGGTAGTGTTTTCTTCCACTACTAACAAGTCAGACTTGACAATATGATTCTCTTTAGAGAATTGAATCGAGAACCCATTTGAGCCGGACGTTGAGGCGCCGGTTTGCGAATGCATGTTTGCAATGGAAACGTTTTTGACCTCTGTGTTGAGACAATAGAGGCCACCAAAGACAGCACTGAGACGACAAAATGACTGAGGGAATTCACCACAACCGTAAAGTGGAAAGAGGAATGGAGACTTTCCATATCGATCTGTTGCGATGATAAACTCCTTGATTTTGAGACATGTAGTTTTGACAGACTCATCGGGTCTAACCATAGCTATCGAGTTAATGATGAACTCTCTCAAGTTAGATTTGAGACCACGTTCTTCGAGATACTCATTGATAGGCATATCTTCACATGTGTCAGGCTCCGACGGTCGACCAGACTCATCATCACAATACTTGAAACAGAATTCAATGAACTTCATGAGGCGCCGTTTTTCAGCTAGGCTCTTCAACAGGGGTGATGTGAAAACTTCATTTCGCCGGCATGGCATGATATTGATATCATCGCCGATCATACAAAGGATCCTAATATTATTCTTGAATTCATGATAACGAGAGACATTCGACTTGACCAAAAGGTTCACCATCGGGCCATTGCTGAATAGGAATCTAGGAGCTAAATCAATACAGAACATGCGTGACTTGTTGATCAATTCAGCAGGAATCTCTTCATGACTTTTATCGGATGGATATTTTTCCTTAATGTACTCTACCAATTGTTGCAGCGTGAATGAAGCCCAATCCGTTCCATAGTAGCTATTTTCGTCGAGGTGCAACACAGATTTCCCTATCCGTGAACAAGCTGCAGCTATTATCGAATTTGTAAGACCAGTGCCAATAATGACAGCATCTACTCTGTCAGGTATTGAATACGTGTCCATTATACATAAATACAGGCTATATTGCTGACATATCTATGCTTCTTCGGGTTACAATTGTCCGAGAGAAGAAGTTCTCTTCGGATTGTTTACAATGCAGGAGTGCATGCATTCATACTTCCTAGTTCACAGCATGTGTTCGTGCGCGCTTTTCGCCTTGGCGGTGTTCAGAACGATTGCCATTTGACGAATTTGCATTTTATGATCAACGGATATCAATTGAAGGAACCACTGTAGAGTCATACATCATTGTATGTCCAATACTATAAGGTCAACCACAGGCTTGCCGTCTACAGACTATGCTCCACTGCTCTGACCAACATGATTTAATTATTTTAATATAAAATCACTAGTTGTATCAATAGATATCATACTGTTGACTCATTATTGATCGCTATTTCTGTTTCTAGCCTCGTGTAACGTTCCAATAGCCTTTCATAAACATCGCCGATTTGTGAGCTAATTGGTGTGGGCTCGGCGGCCTTGACAAGTTTTATCTCTCTATTATCATTGGACGAAGCTTCATTGCCTAAAACCATTGAACGGAAGTCAAATTGCGAGGATATATTTTCAATCATATCAGGCGAGTCTCTCAAAGTGTGAGGCTGGCCTTGTGCTAACCTTTGATTATGCTGACTGAATGACTGATCAAGTTTATGCTGCTCCACTTCATAAGCATACTTTGCCAAATAAGCGCCTCCAAGACAGGCTGAATTGGAGACAGATTCCAGCACGAATACTGGTTTGCGGAATATGTCGGCGATCACTTGGAGGATAGCTGTATTGACAGAGGCGCCACCTGTCACCAGCACTCGATTGATATTGTCCATTTTTAGGCCCAAATTCTTGCTGTGATGATAAAGACGCATGAACTGTCCTTCGAGACAAGCACGAATTTCCATTTCTGGCGCAGCAAAACTCTCCACGCGTTGGTCCTCTTTGTTGTACCGGAAGTCACCTATGACCAAGGGATAAATTTCACGGAGATCATTGTAGAATGCTATATTGCCAAAATTACCTCTAGGTATAGAGTTCAGCAAACGCTCAAACTCTGACCAATCACCTGAAGAGAAGGTATCTCTAATGCGTTCACGTGTCTTGGACCCATTCTTGAAGCATATCAACCCCATGTATTGAGAAGGGTTGAGAGGGTTTCTCAACACGTGCCCATTAAGACCGGGAATGGGCTTTTCGAGCCAAAAGAAAGCGGTATCGCTGGTTCCCAGACTTAGAATCAGTTCATCTTGCCCCACGCAAAGGCCTGCCATAGAACCAGGGTTGTCTCCTGTGAATGAGCTAACTAGACACTCTGGAGGGAATCCATAACGTTCGACAAAATAGCGAGACACACGTCCAACAATCTCATGTGTGTCAGCAATATTATCATCTAACTCGGAGTCACAACCAAGACGTGCCCGCAGACCTTCCACAGAGTCTTTGTCGCCTGCAATAGCCTGCAAACACTCATGAGACCAGCGCTTCTTAGCTATGTCCATCATGTTCATTCCTGAACCATCACAAGCATCAATCGGTGCATAAGAGCCACACATGATCGAGGCCAAGAAGTTGCTTACCAAGGTAATTCTCTCGGTCACAAGATAAACTTCTCTGCGTTGGCGTAGAATCCGTGCTATCTGAGGACCAGTAAATCGCTCATAGGCTCGAGATCCTGTGATTTGAGCTAACTGCGCGGCACCACCAACATGGTCTTCGATAAGTCTACACTCAGCGCTTGTGCTGGAATCCATCCAAATAGGCGAGTCGCGTAAGCTGAATGCTGATACTAATTCCTCATGCAAGTACTTTGTTGAATCGAGGTCACTCAATAGATTGCTGGACTCGCGCCTCCACCAGACACTACCATGTTGCTGAGCACAACCGGAAACTGCGAGAACGAGAGAGAAATCCAATCCATCGACCTTGAGTTTATCGAAACATAGATCCAAAGCCTTGAGCCACATATTGACAGGGGCAGTTACCTGGTTGCTTCCATCGTCGGCTCTATGTACACCGCCCTGAGTCTTGTATTCGCTGAGTTCCTCGTCGAAGTTGATACTTATAAAATGGCATACTCTTAGCTTATCGTCGATAACCAAAGCTTTGAGTTGTTGAGTGCTGAGATCAAGGCCAATAAACTTGAAATTGTTATCTACCTGTAAGGCACTATTATGGAGTGAGATATTATCTACGTCGACCGTAGAAACATCGGTTCTGTTGGAACTGTTATCAGACATTATTCTCTTCAGGTATCTTCCAGTATTTTTCTCGTCCAGAGGTTTCACACTTCTGAATGGTGAGTTCGTCTCTTGTGTTCGACTCTTTTTAACTCGACTAGTACTACTCTTACTCTATCACGAGATTGATAAAGTAACTAATTGAAAGGTTATCTCGCATTGAGATCTATCAGAATAATCGTGAACTATCGTCACAGTAATGAGGCTCATCAAAACATAAGGCCAATCCAAGCTGATGTCGAGTGTGCGATATGATTTTTTGTTCCTTGTGCCTGTCTTCTCTCTAGACGTCTCACTTTTCTTGTTTCTGATGGTGAGAACTAACAAAGGAAGTGGAGTTCAACGCAAGTTATCCTGCGTCACACAATGTCGGAGTGACAAGCGACACTGTCTGTTAATGTGTAGAGTCTCATTCTGCAACAAGTGCGTTGTTGCGGAATACCTGCAGGCTGCATGTTTTGTTCCTTATCATTGTGTAGATTATCCATCCTACTCATGAGATGAAAGACAATCATTTGCTAAGTAGCAACGAAGGCTGGATTAGTCGCAACGCTGGATGGAATCCAAATACTAGTGTCAGATGACTGCATATCACCATTAATCCAATCTCACATAATTCGACTGTCGATGTATACGTTCCTCACTTCTTGCAGACTTGGAAGAATGCACAAAGTTCAGAAAGTTGACGATACTACTTTCCTTCCATATCCATGTACCATAGATGGACTAAGGTAGCAAAAGATCGTGGAATACACCTGTTTGAAAGAACTTGAGCGAGCAATGTTGCACTCCGTTGGGACAGTTCGCCTTCATCTAGGAACATCTAATTTTGTTGACTGGTAAGAGACCAATTGTCCACCCATCAGTGTGGAGAGCTACCGGAAGTTCGTCTCTATGTCATAACTATAACTGGCCATCATTGGATTATTTGTTGCTCCCTTGACTTCTGACTTGACTGTCTGATCCGCGCTGGGCTACGGTAAATATTCTGTGCACGTGCAGTTGGCGTGCAGCCCACCGCTAAAATACACGTGCGCATTGTCTATGATTGCTCATTCTGACATGAGTTTGTAACCTCATCAAGGCTGATTGTTATTCGACAGAAGTATGATTCTGATACCGGTGCATCATGCTTCTTCAACCTGTCATCGCGAACTTGACAAGATACCTTGATGTTGTATCACAAAAGTGTGAGAAAGGGATATCATCCGGCGAGAAATCGAAAGAAGAGACCATCAGCTGTCTCATCAGCATCATACAGGGCGCTCCAGAAGTTGAGTTCACAAATCTAGTTTCATCACAAGATCACGAAATACTATTGGGCTACCTATTAAACATATTATGTCGGATAGCCAAGGACGAGAAATCCAAACATCTCAAGTTGCTTGGTTTGAGGGCGATCGAGTCTCTCATCAACCGCTTGAGAAGCAACCATGAGCACTCAAGATCTATTAAAGATCAATGCAGCATCATGACATTAGTATTAGCTCTGCCAGGCCTATCATCTGCCCTCTTTAAACTCTTCATGAGCGACACCAAACTTCCTAAAACTCTACTCATCCAGACATTGAAAACACTTAACTCATGTATCGTTGCAGCTTTATCTTGTCGCGAGCATGAGACGAAAAAAACTATCGCCGGTGGAATAGTTGCCTCCTTGAACGATAAGGATCTTAACGATACATGTGACAATCTTGCTGTCCGTATACACTACCTTCTCGATTATGTGATCAAGAATGATGAGGACCTCAACGTACTAATTAAGATGGAGGTGCTCAACCTTTGCCATAGTATCGTTAATGACACAAGGCCTGAGCTCGTTACCAAATGTATGAACAAGATTGTTCGATTCATAGCTTTTTCAAGATCATGTTTCGACCATTCTCAAGAGAACCCCAATGAAGCGGAGGTCAAAATTCTCTATCTGATGAACAGTATTTCCGCAAAGATGGATAGTTGCGACGGGCACTCTAATCGCTTGGATATGACTGCGATCGAGTACATGTCCAGATTACTTGAGGATCTCGAAGAGAACTGTCTCAAAATGCTCATAAGTGATCGCCAGGCAAATCTAGGCATATTGTGTGGGATTTTGCATATGTTACCTGAAGATGTTTTGTCCACGTACCTAGAGGATTCTGTGAATCGTGACAGAATCTTCAACGTTTTTATTATCCTAACTGAATTTAGTCCTAATCAACCATTCCTTTTCCTGACAGATAGCCATATAGGGTCTGATGCTCTTGAAGTACGTGACGAGAGAATTTACACAAGCCAAAAGAAATTCGCACATTCGACCTTCAGAGAACAAGGTTTGATCGATAGTTGTTGTCGAACTATAGGTCGTAAATCAGAGTGGTCAATCCTGTGTGATATCCTTACAGGCGACACTAATCTTTTCATCAGCGGAAACAATCTATACATTATTCATCAAATCTTGATAGGTTGCCTTGAGCGTGAGCAGTTACAACACAGGTTAGCGGCCAAACTTGCTTCACAATTGATTGAGTGCTACGCAGATCAGATCAGAAGATTTTGTTATGAGATCAATCGTAGAGACGATGAATTGGATTGGTCAGCCAAAGTGATCAAATCTATTATAGGAATTGAGACACTAGTCACTCTTATAGAGATTTACCTCAACTCTAACCAAGATCCCAGACGTAAAATAACTATTCTCAGGAATCTCCTCTGCCCACTGTTAAGTTGGTGCTCTTCCGCAAGTAGGGCTGTCTCGGAAGTATCCTTGAATTCTTTAACCCAGATTGGTTTAGCGTATGGCCATCAATCAACCAAAAGTTTCATCGAAGCATACATAGATTACATAGTGGACGATGCTTCAAAGATGCTTCACAATTTCACAGCCAATCCTGAAGTCACTGACGTTCTTGCGATGTGTTTTAAGCTCTCCACATTAGATACATTCCATATATTCAGTGATGTTTTTGAGAGAGTTTTCAATGTCTTGGCGAAATATCACCATACAGAGCAATCCAAGTTTGTAGTCCTCCTCTTCTTTCGAACTCTGCAAACTCTTTGTGCATGGCTTGACATCGGCGTTGATCCCCTCGACACACAGACCCCTTTATCAACAAAAGTTGGAGTAGACAAAGTATTAGAGAGTCTGAATATTCACAAACGCATTTCTAAACTTTCAGACGACATTGAGAAGGCTCGGCATGTGTCTGATAACATCAACCGAATGAGAATAGAGATCGAACAGACAGATCCTCTTGAGGATATAGCATCACCAAAATCAGACCTTGTCGATGCCAACGACGAAACAGAACTCGACTCAAATCCGAAGAAGGAGAAGTCATTCGAACTCATACTTACCGAAAGAATAGTTCGACACTGCCTGAGCCTAGTAGCTTCCTCACATCCAGAGACGAGGGTCTTAGCCCTCAAAACAGCATCGTATGGCTTCAAGATTCTAAGTAAGGATGAAGATGTTCTACTTCCCCTGGTACATCAGATTTGGCCTTCACTTATGTATAGGTTATCTGACGATCACAACAAGAATCTGGAAGTTAGCGTTTGTGCCTTTGACTGTCTAGTCACCATAGCTATCTACTCTGGAGATTTTATAAAACGGCGCGCTCTGGAAAACATTGTGCCAAAACTTTGCCTCTTCCTCGAATCGCAAGCCACTCAAAGTATCGGAAAACGAGACTATGATCCTTATTGCATGACTTTGGAATACAAATGCCAAACCAAAATTCTAAAAGATATAGGCGCGATAGCATTCCATACTCAAATTGCTTACGATAGCCTATGGCGTATCGTGGAAGCAGTTCTCAAATACCAAGATCAAAATCAGCCACACTCTCTACGTGTTGCTGCTCGGAATAGCCTCAGCAACCTTATAGCGCTCGACGCAGATTGTGTCTGGTATTTTGCAATGAAAAAAGAAGTCATCCGAGAAATACCTTTGGATAGGGTACTTGAATTATGACCATAAACTCTGGAGGAGTTCCCTCATACAGCAAATCTTGGGATCGTGAGACGCTCGCTCGCAACGATTGTATCACTCCCTAACAGGTTTCGATTGAAGTTATTAGTCCATAAATACTCGTATGTCCCCCAGCATCCGTCGAATGGATATCTTTTTGTAGCGTTTATCCCATTAACATATGCCGATTGCATATATTAATCTAATGAACCACACTCAATCTCCGACATGCGTAAAGCATTCCTTTGCGATACGATACTGCAAACCGGAGAGGGGACGGGGTACATTGTTAGTTCGCGATAGTTCTCAGCATCAGAAGACATGCTAGATAGTAAACTTATGGCGCTCGGTGCCAAATCTTCTATATAATATGTATATCTCCTACCTGTGTCGATATGTTGTGTTTCTGGAATAGTTGGAACAATCTGACTGGTGTAGAAACCGGAAATGAAGCGTTAAGCGTTATCAGATATATTGCCCTTCAACCGTTGTAACCAGGCGTCGTTTGAGTACGTTACTCTTTGAATCTCTATTATGTTTAATCTGGCCTCCCGACAGTCACAAAATGCTGAGGGAATTGTGCAAGATGCCACAACATCTCGAAGTATCAGTGTTCCCGCTGTGCCATCTTCGCTGAGATTTCTCAGGTCTACTATTGGTCTTTTCTCATGAAGACATGTCGCAAAGAATAATATCGACGGACCTAGAGAGTCACAAAGGCTGGGCTACCCAGTTTCGTAGGAATGCGATCGAAAGATCTTTTTCACAAATTGTTGAGAGTTTATTTTGTCGACCTCTAAGCTTTCTGTAGTTATGTGCAAACAAGCGGTGCACCTGCACGTGCGCAAGCATTTTTTCTATAAGACACTGTCTATCATGATAACTCGGCGATGAAATGGGTGGTACCTCGGGTTCTAGAGTCTTCATAGTGTCCTATCTTTTGCACACTTAGAAGCACTACTCGCAGTGAAACAAGATGAAATTTTGTGGTCTTATGTAAAAAGTGGGGGGATCACAAAGAAATTTGGAGATAATATGACGGGTGTCATATAGTCAAGATGGGTCAATGTGTGTGGGTTTGCTTTTGTGTCTTCAACATAAAGCAGTCTAGTGTTACGGTTGCAAATAACAAGATTCACACACTCTGACTGGACCGTTGTAACCCCAGCAGTTGAGATTTTTCGTGAACTTGGAGCAATCGGCACAGAAGATATGACCGCAAGCTCGACAGTGGTGACGTCTCCTGAATAGTGTGAAAGGTGCACTGCAACAACTGCATTGAATGACATCTTGATCCGGTACCCACACTGGTGGTCCCCGCGCGCGACGGGACCGAGAACTGCCATGATGACGGGAGCGCCGATCACCACCAGACGATCGATGGTTTGTTGACGCGCTCTGTGGATACTGGTTTACTGGTCGACTTCCCACAACAATACTCTCCCCGTAACCAGTGAGGTTCGCATTCGAGGCTGCAGCGGCAGCTGCTGCGATGCGGTTTGTTGCTCTTGATGCTGACTGCAGGTATTGTTGCATCAGGCGCTGATGATGTTGGCTATCTTCAAGGAGGCTAGGCTCATTTGGAGACTCCTGGACTGTCGAGCTGTATATTATACTCTGTGGTTGTTGTTGACTCGAAGTCCTAATGAGATCTACCATCTGTTCATGGTTTACCTGTCTCTGTAATACACAGTTCTGGGAGACGTGGGGTAGCTGATCGTTATTTTCATAGAAGGTGTCACTACTTTGTTGAGAAGCTATCACAGAACCCGCAACAGTGTGATCAGTTGTACCCCTCAGGTGCTGTGCATGATGTTGATGAGTAGGCTCCGACTGCTGAATGAATAGCTGTCGTTGATCGATCGGGTGGCTGTCATGATCAATATAAAGATCACCTTGTTCACGAGCTGAGGCGGTTGTGGGATATGAGCCAGTCCTTCCTATCGAATCCATGACGGTATAACCGGATTCAAAGTCAATCAGGTTCGTTTCGCGAGCTTCGATACCCTGTTCGATTGGCAAGCTACTGTCAGATTGCTCATTGGAGTATTCACCTTCCTCATCTTCGTCTCCATCAAATATGTCTTCAGCTCTGTTATCCAGATCATCCTCGAGATCATTGTCACCATCCTCGCTTTCATCTTCAGCCAACTCTGAGCTGAAGATGTGACGCAGAATGAATCTTAGATCGCTCGCAAAATTGGACTGAAGTTGATCTGCAACTCCTGAAATAGCCACAAACAGTCTATGTAAGAGCTGTTGAGTTTGCCTCTGGAATAATTCGTCAACTAAGGCCCCTTGGTCGATCTTAGACTGGTTCAACTCACTTTCGCATTTAGAATCAGTAATCGTCTCAGATTGATGTTCAGCTTGTAGAACCACAACGCTTGTGCAGGTGGGTTGTTGAGGCTCACTTGCAGGCACGTCAGCGTTATCGTTCATGGATGGGCTGAAATTTGCCATCAACTTTTCCAACTGAGCGTCACTCTCGGGGGGTGAGAGGCAGCAGTTTTCATTATCACATTCTGTCTTGTTTTGTGAGTCATTTCCTCGTGGTTCCGTACTGGCGCCATCCTGGGAACATCTATTCTCTCTCAACTTCGTAGTCGAAGGCGACGATAATGATGTTGAGGGCGATGGAATTAATTCATCATTAGCGAGTGAACCGCAACCATCGACGTTAGATTTCGATGAAGAGGATTGCACTTCAAGGTAGCAATTGAGTTCTTGCTCCAGAGGTTTCGACTTTCTTCTCCAAGGCTCGCTCTCTTATGGCCTACTGGATACTGAAGACCATCCATAAGGACGCTAGCATAGTTTCCGCTACTGGTACCGGCCTGCTGAGCTCCATCATCTTGACTGTCAGAATTATTGTTAGATGATGATTGGCACTCGGCCTTGGTGTCTGTTACAGAAGTGCTTTCTTGTTGTCGAATTGGCTCGTTATCACCAGAGTTTGATTGATCATTTGCTAACATCCTCTCTAGAGTATACAGTTCTTGAGATTTTAAACCTCGGAGTAGTTTCCGTATCGAGTGCAAGGGACCATGAAATGGCTGAAATAGACTGCACATTTGACTCTTGTGTCTAGTGTATATGGGGTTTTCGTTCTTATATAACAAGCCACGAACAATTGCTAGACGTGGGATGGCTATCATAACAATTGGTTGGAACTCTTCGATATCGTCTTGCTTGATTAAACCGCGCCCAAGACAGTCAATAAGGGTCTCACTAAATAGAACAGCAACTTCTTGTAACTTCTCTATCTCGGCGACGGTCCTAATAGGTAACATAGTTCGAACATACTCAAATTCAAAAGTTGCAAAGATATAATCGAACGCGACCATCTTCCTGACCAAGATTTCATTAATTCTTGATGCTCCACCACCGTCAATAACCAAATCTCTTAGGTCGTTTCTTAGGGAATCTAGATGTTGAGTCAATGACTTTGCCATCGGCCTCAGCATAGTAGATTCCTTGTTATGGTTAAGTATGTTCGAGCCGGCTGATAGACACTCGGCACCAAACCAGATCTGGCCATTAAGTGACTCCGACCCCTCGGAGAGCAGAATTTCATCTGGAAATTTCATTCGATAATCACGCGAGGCACGTTCGCAGTTACAGTCGTCCATGAGTTGGAACAAAAGACTAATGACTTTATCCTGGGCAGCTCGGAGTTGGTTAACAAGCAGATTGCACCTAACTGGATCCTTCTTGCCATCAAATGAGTCTAATTCACTCGATATAGCTTTGAGCTCCGAGTCGGCGTCATACAGGCGCATGAGACAATCATTTTGGATAGCCCGTTTGGAACTGCTGACTCCATTGACTACGAGCTTTCTGAAGAAATTCCTGGATCTTGTTGGACCTTTCAACATGATGTTCGACTTTTTTGGGGGAGCTAGCCCACCCTGTCACAGAGATAAATGTAGGTAGAAAAATCTTCTAATAGCCAGGAGTGCACGATTAGTTGTGTTTGTTGTAAATAGTGCGGTGTGGATGTGTATAGAATTGTATGTTCTGGTATGCAAGTGCTATGGAAACAGTGTATTGTAACTGTCGTATTCAAAAAGCTAGGAGCGTGTGAAGATTGAGTTGGCTGCTAAGAACACCATTGATGATGAGGTACCGGCGAACATTGAATGAATGTAGACTCGATGTTGAGAGGATCCAGCAGATCATAAACTCATCGAGAGCAATGATTGAAAATAGCGAGAAAATTATGTACGCGAGTGTCTATGAACAATAGGAGTCAATAAAGTGTGGCAATGATGTGATTTGTCAGGGTGTATGGGCGAATAGGTTCCGTTAACTATTGCATTGCATAATGAATATCGTTTCGTGGTTGATAAGCGCCAAGCAATACCAATGAAGGTGGCTGTAAGAATTGCGACAAGAGGAAACAATAAGATGGGTTGTGTTCTTCTGAAACTGTTAATAAGCCTAGTTGTTAGTCGAGCCGAGAATCTCGAGCGTGATCTTGATGATTGCAGTGCTGACGGAGCCGACGATCGATCTTCATCATGAGCTTCTAGCTAGTGTTGCAAGGCTTATAGTATTGTTTGCGGTCGTCATGCAGTGAGAGAATATTGTGTAGTTGTGTTTGGAGAGAAGCTTGAGAGTGCTTTTTGGTATGGATTTGATCGGCAGGTGAGGGTCTTAGTGGGTAGCCGGACGTGGTGGCTGTAGTTTATCAACATGAATGTGGAATCTGGTCAGAGGATGAACTTGAGACCACTGGAAAGTCGCAAGACTGGACTTTTGTGAGAGCAATGGCAGCGATTGAGAGAGCAAGAAAATAAATTTAGATCACTCTTTTTATTGTGTGTGTGTATGTGTGTGTGTAAGGACTGTGCTGTTGTGAGCAAAGCGCTTGTGTATCTGCGGTCTGAGTGTGTATATTGGCATGAGCCGCGCTTGATGTCGCGGGAGCTTATGCAGGATCGTGCGCTTCAATAGGCACAATGTGCGTGTTGGCGGCGCACAAATTCCGCAACGCGCGCCGCCCGATTGCACACAAACACAAACAAGGGCACATACCGTTGCCATTGTGTGTCACAGGCTGGCTGGCGCAGCGCTTAGGCTGGCGCAGCGCTTAGGCTGGCTCCCAATGCCATCGAGTGGCTGAACTGCGTCGATCCGTGTGCAAACCTGCAACTGAAAGGCGGCGCACATCTGTCGCACCGTTCGCCAGACGCGAGTTTGCTTGAATTAGCGCACGAACTTGGCAGTCGCATAGACATAAAATCGGGCGCTATTTATTGCAAACTGCGCATTATCAGTCATCCTGTCGAGCTTGTTTACCAAGACCCTAAGCAACAGCAGCGAGCTATCGACGGCGAGAGTAGCAGCCGCCACCACTCAATCCGCAGGCTACATGATGAACAAAGCTGTCGGCGCCAATAATTATCAGCTTTAAGTGAGACAACTCGTCACACACCTTCCACGCATACCGTCGACGTCGACGTGTACGTCGGCACTGGCGCCGTCGCCTCTTATCTAGGGATCCGATAAGGCTTGCGCTTGAGCGGCGAGAGTATCATTTTTTCGCTGACAAACTCGCCTCCGCAATGTATCGCCACCCTCGGCGGCGCCACCTGCAAACGGCACGCGTGCTCGCGCGTGCTGCCGCATTAACGACAAGCCTCGGGCGCCCTCGCCTCGTACGGCGCCAACAACGACACCGCCAACAACGACACCGCCGAGAGCCCGGCCGCTGGTAGTCGGCCCCGCCAATTTGCACCATCACCATAATCGAGTGCTGGCCCGCCACTCTGCGCTGACTCACCAGCCTCAGCCACAGGGCCATCTGACGGGCGGTGGCGTCGACTGGGCGGCCGGCGCTTGCGTGTGCCCAGTCAATATATCGCCGCTGGCTAGTCGACTCACCTGACGCCATTTGTGTGTGTGTGGCGCACGAGCTCGATGACGAGGATGGGGCGGACAATGACGAAAATGACCAGAGAATGACGAGACCGGGCCGGCCGGCGAGTGTCGGTTCTCGTCGAGCGCGGATGCAATTTGTCAGGCTAAAAGCAGACATCGATATTTGCGTAGCTTTAATGCAAATGCTTATTTTACGCCGGCCAGGTCGGCGCCAATGACAGTCAGCGCGCGCGCCGCCCACTCGGAAGGCCGGCGTCGTCGATCGGGCGCACTTCTCTGGCCTCTCGCTGGCGCCTCAAGGCCGACGTCCGCGTTCGGGGCGCCCTTTAAACAATCACCGAGAGCCGTCGTCGAGTGCGTGCAGTAAATCCCGCGTGCCGGCGACTCGGCTTGCAAGTTGAATGGAGCGCCGACTCGAGTCGAGGGCGCCCGTCATTGTTGTAGTCTGGCGGGCCGGAAAGAATCTAGGTCGCTGTCCAGTCGGACTTGAATGTTGGCACGCGGCTGTAGCGGCGCTTGGGCGCCATCGCAGCGCCCGGGCC
>SNVD02004920.1:0-21464 GCA_013180625.2 Boswellia sacra
ATAGATGTGGTAATATTTATACAATTGATATTGATGTTAATGATCATGTGGAAAATTGTTTCATTATTAATCATGATGCTTGGTTATGGCATAGAAGGTTAGGTCATGCTAGCATGGACACAATTTCAAAAATTTCTAAAAATGATTTAGTTGATGGTCTTCCAAAAATAAATTTGAAAATGATAAGATTTGTGATGCTTGTCAATTTGGAAAACAAGTGAGAACTTCTTTTAAACATAAGAAATTTATTTCAACAAATAAACCTCTACAATTACTTCATGTGGATTTATTTGGACCATCAAGAACTCAAAGCCTTGGTGGAAAGTATTATATTTTTGTTATTGTGGATGATTATTCAAGATTCACTTGGGTATTATTCTTGAATACTAAAAATGAGGTCATACAAGCTTTTTCAAAATTTACAAAAAGAGTCCAAAATCAAAAAGGGTATTCTATTGTGTCCATTAGGAGTGATCATGGCGGTGAAGTAGACAATGTTGCATTTGAAAATCTTTGTGATGAAAATGGTTTTGAACATAATTTTTCCGCACCTAGAACTCCATAACAAAATGGTGTTTTTGAGAGGAAAAATAGGACTATCCAAGAAATGGCTAGGACCATGTTACTTGAAAATAATTTGCCAAAATATTTTTGGGCCGAAGCCGTTAATACCGTATGCTTTATAATCAATAGAGTTCATATTAGAGCTTTAATAAAGAAAACTCCTTATGAACTTTGGAAAGGAAGAAAACCCAACATTAGATTTTTTAAAGTTTTTGGATGTAAATGTTTTATTTTAAACACCAAGGATAACTTTGGAAATTTTGATGCAAAAGCCAATGTTGAAATTTTTGTTGGCTACTCTAACCATAGTAAAGCATGTAGAGTTTTTAACAAAAGACTCTTACTATTGAAGAATCTATGCATGTTAAATTTGATGAAACTAATGTGATTTCTTCAAAGAATTTAGATGATGATATTGTTGAGGTAGAAAGGCAAATCAAGGAATCAAGGCTTGATGAAAAGAGCCAAGATAAATTACAACTTCGACAAGAAAAGCTTGAGAAAGTAAATGATTCTTCCCAAGAATTACCAAAAGAATGGAGGTATGCAAAAGCTCACCCTAAAAGATCTCATTATTGGTGAACCATCACAAGGTATGAGAACTAGATCTTCTTTTAGGAACTTTTGTAATCATTTTGCATTTGTCTCTCAATTTGAACCAAAATCTTTTAAAGAAGCCAAAAATGACGAAAGTTTAATTTTGGCTATGCAAAAAGAATTGAACTAATTCGAGAGAAATCAAGTGTGGGAATTAGTCCATAGACCCATATATGACTAAATCCCTTAGTCAAGATAGATTTTGCATAATTAGAAGAGAAGTAGTTTTGTTGGATATGTCTTAATTTTTCTTTTATATGATAATCTTTAAATGGTAGCATATGTTGGGGGGGGGATATATTTAAGGGGAGTAATCAATTTGACTACATCTTTTTGATGATAACAAAAGCGGGAGAAATGGATGGTTTGGATGATTTGCTTATATTCATAACAATTGCTCTCTTTTTGCTTATTGTTGTTTTTATTTTCATTCTTGATTTTAGATTATATTTTAAAGCAATCAATGATTTGTCATCATCAAAAAGGGGGAGATTGTTAGCCCTAAGGCTACATGATAATTTTGATGATAACAATACACATTGATTAATTGAGATTTACTAACATGTTTATTTATGTACAAGACTAAGATCATTAAAATAATTATAAAATCAAGAAGAGGCTTATTAAAATGAAGTGTTGAAGCTAAGGAGAGGACTACATATTAAAGGCACCAAAGTTTAAGAATAAGGTTTGATTCAAGGAATGTAACACATGAGTAATGTTCAATCAATTGGTCATATATTTCTCTACAAATGTCAAAATAATATGATTCTTGAGCCTTTGGAAAGCTTACTCAATTTATAACATTTCATATGTTTTAAAGAAATTCAAATTTCAAGTGTAAGGTTGTCCAAATCATCATGCAAATTGAAAGACAAATGGAAGTAGCTGATATGAGCACTAAATACTCTTTTAGACATATCTTGAGCTAAAAAAATCAAAATGACTTGATTCTTATGGCATTGGAAATAGGACTTACTGAAGCACATTTCATATTTTTTGAAGAAATTCAAATTTCAAACAGAAAGCTGACATAATTGACATGCAATTCGGTAGACTGACACAGAAAAGAAAAATCAACTCATTTGAGCACCGAATGATGTTTTGTCCATATCTTGAGTTAGAGATATTCAAATGATTTGATTCTTATGGAATTGGAAAGATGATCCAATAGAGCAGATTTCATATTCTTTGAAGAAATTCAAATTTCAAACAGAAGGCCGACATAATACACATGAAATTTGGTGGACTGACACATGGAAGAAAAATCAAGTCATATGAGCACTGAAAGGTGTTTTGGCCATATCTTAAGCTACATTTATCCAAATGACTTGGCTCTTAATGCGTTGGAAAGCTTATTCAATTGTATAGATCTTTTATGTTTTGTATATTTTCAAATTTCAAACGGAACATTGACAAAAATGGCAGATAAAATTACAGTTTTTATGGTGGGTAGAAAATTTGGAGATGGTGTCTTCACTTGATTAAGTTCATCTCATTTGCCTATAAAAGGAGCCCTTCTCCCATGCATTAAGCAAGTAAAGAGAAGAGCAAGAGAAGCATCTATCAAGCAAGAAATAAAAGAAATATCAAATCTAGAGAGCTTTTATATTTTTTATCTACTCTTTGAAGAGAGTTGTACTTTTGTTGTAAAAATTATCCTTGTTCTTGTATTGTGGTGAGAGTGAGATCTTCTTGTAAAGGATAAAAAGTTATCCTTGAGAGAACTCTTGGTGTGTTGTTACAAGAGTTGAAGAAAGTTGCCTTGGTGAGGTTGTTCATCAAGAAGAACTCTTGGTGTGGTGTTATCAAGAGTTGAAGAAAGTTCCCTTGGTGAGGTTGTTCATCAAGAAGAACTCTTGGTGTGGTGTTATCAAGAGTTGAAGGAAGTTACCTAGGTGAGGTTGTTCATCAAGAAGAACTCTTGGTGTGGTGTTATTAAGGGTTGAAGAAAGTTGCCTTGGTGAGGTTGTTCATCAAGAAGAACTCCTGGTGTAGTGTTATCAAGAGTTGGAAGAAAAAGTCTGGGTGAGGTTGTTCATCAAGCAAGTTGTAAAGATTTCTACAACTTAGTGGAAAACTTAGCTTGTGGAGCTAGGAGCCCGTGGACGTAGGCAAGGTTTGCCGAACCACGTAAATTGAGTTTGCACTCTCTCTATCCCTTTCCTCCTTACATTTACTTGCACTTGTGATTGTTCATCATTATTATTCTTTTGATTGCATCTTTGATAAATTCTAATTTCATCTTCTTCACCTTTATTCTCAAAGAAAGAGTGAACTAATTTTGATCTTTTAGAAAAGTTTTCTAAATCCATTTTGATAAATAAAAACCCAATTCACCCCCCCTCTTGGGTTGCCATACCTGGGTCAACAGTTTGTGCTCCTTGTATACAAAGTGTAGTGACACAAGGACTCAAAGTATCAACATAAGGTATTAGAATTTGGTATCCCAATCGAAATCAACTTCTCTTATCCCCAGTGAAATCGCCATTGTGAATGGGCTTTTCATTCTGCTAAAGCGTATGCGATCACGACACTATATCAAAGCCTCTTTCGAGACTTAAGGGAACACAAACGAGTCATAAGCACATATAGACAAATGGAGTTGTCACCTAATTATTCAATTGGGAATGAATGGGGTCAATCTGATCCCTCACTTGAGGGCCTAAACTATCCTCATTATTTCAAAGATGGGTTCAGGAAGTTAGTTACGAGCCATTCGCCTCGCTTGGATCAAAATTCGGCCTCCACTAGGGTATATCAAATAAAATAGCTCATATTATTATACAATCCACCTAATTTGTTCATTTTATGCACACATTTCAAGTTTTATCTTGATTAATCATGTGAGGTGATATTCAATCGACGACAGTTGTATATTCATACAAAGAAAAAAGGAGGAGAATTGAATTACATTTTCTTTCAAACATGGGGGATAAGGGAGAGGATGACATCGTTTGTTCTTCAACAATAAAATAAATTCTACTTCTAAACACTTCAAGTATTCATTCCTATAAATCATACATGCGAATATCAAATATAAACAATCCAATCAAGACTCGATAAATAGTGAATTCCTCACCACTATATGTGAGTCTATTCAATTTTATCAAGTCTCTTCAAGTATATTCATACATTTATTCATTTAAGTGTTCATTCTAAGTAATGGTCCCTCATATTAATGTGAGTCCACCACCACTTCATGGCACCGTACAATAATACTTCTAAATATGGTTCTAAGATACTGAATTTTAGAGGCTCGATGATAAAATAAAGATGAATATTGGGCAAAAAAAATGACCAAAATGCCCGTGAGAGTCAAGAAGAGAAGGGTAAGAAGAAGTTGGTAAAGAGCCTCAAAAACTGACACATGATTTTGAAATATCACAGAAACTAATCTAGAAGGAATCTGGGATGAGTTTATATACCTTGTGAAGCTACATATGTCTAGTTTTCGTAGAAATTTACGGATCCCAAATCGGAGTTGAACTTGAGAAGTTATACGTGATCAAAGGAGCAAAGGGGTGGAAGGACTACATTGAAAGAAGACAAAAAAGGAAAGGGCCTACGAGATATTGACCGATCGACCATGAGACAGTTGTTTGGCTGTTGGCCAATGGCTAACGTCTATCAGATCACCGCCGACTGCCTAGAGATGGTCACCCGACCGTTTTTGGTTTATTTCTGGAAATTTGCTTAGTAAACTTCCTTTTTTGTCTTCACCGCTCTCCTATATAAACCCCCTCCTCTCACTTTGTAAGACACCGATTGTCGAATACAATCATCTCTTCTCCCTCTTGAAGACATGCTCGAGAATTCGAGAAGTCTTTTCCAGTATAAATATTTTTTTTAGGCGTTCTATTGCCTTAAACCCAGAAAAGGTACGTCTTAAAAGCAGAATTCTCTCCTCGCTCCTATTCTTTCTTTTACTTTTCTTGCTTAGAAGAAGCATATTTAGGATTTTATTTTATGCTTAGGAGCATGTTTAGAATTATTATGAATTGTTCTAACGCAATTTACTTTGCAAGATGGATAAGCGTGTCGAGGTAAGTTCGCAATCCTTCTTTTTTTAGAATCATGCTTAGGAATTTATTTTCTTTACGAATGCTTAGAATTATGACCACGAGAACATGTCTAGAATCATGCTTAACAGCACATAATTAGAATCATAATAGGAAAACTTATTTGCTTTGATGAATGCTTGGAAATAGTATAGAATAGGTAAGGATTATTGTTTTACCCTTGAATGCCATGATTGATGTTAGGTGTTTGAATTAGGCTAGAATATGCCATGAATGCCATGAATTAGCCTAAAATATGCCATGAATGCCATGTTTATGCTAGAATAAGCTATGAGAATCATGTTTTAGGTTAGAAATGCCATAATACTTGAAATGAATTATGCTAGAATAGCTATAGGTAGAATTGCCATGATAGAATTTATCAAAATCTAGGCTATAATGCCATGACATTAGATTATGGCTTTGTTTAATTGTTTATGAATGTATGAATATATCATAATTAGAAGTGTGATTGTATGATACCATGAAGTGATGGTGGACTCACAATGATGGTGAGGGATCATCACTTAAAATGAATACTTGAATAACATGAATATGTATGTAGAGACTTGATAGACATTGAATAGACTCACAAATGATAGTAAGGAATTCATTATCTATCGAGTCTCGATTTGAATACCTATGATATATACAATGGATTGTATGGATGAAATATATAATTTACTTTATTGTTGAATAACAATTGTTGTAATCCTCTCCCATTCCTCCATGTTTGAAAGAAAATGTAATCCATTCTTCTCCCTCTTTCTTTGTATGAATATACAACTTTCATTGTTTGAATAATCACCTCACATGCCTAACAAAGATAAAAATGGAAATGTGTGCATAAAATAAACAATGCTAAGTGGACTAAGTAACAATACGAGATATTTCTATTTGGTATTTCCCAAGTGGAGGCCAAATTTACATCCGGGCAGGTCGAAGGACTCGTACCTAACTTCTCGAACCCATCTATGAAGGAATGAGAATAGTTTAGGTCCCAAAGTGAGGGATCAGATTGCCCCCATTCATTCCCAATTGAATAATTAGGGGGCAACTCCTTTCTCCAGACGTGCCCACAGCTCGTATGTGTTCCCTTAAGTCTCAAAAGAGGCTTTGACACAGTGCCGTGATCGTAAACGCTCTGGCGGGATGAAAGCCTCGTTCACAATGGTATGTTCAAAATAGAATCAATCAATTAAAATTCAATACAAAGCCATAATCTAGAATCATGGCACTTCGACTTAGATTTGATATTTCTTATCATGGCATTCTAGCCTATTGCTATTCTAGCATAATTCAATTGATTTAATTCTAAATATGGCAATTCTAGCCTAGTATGGTTGTCATGCATATTCTAGCCTAACATGGTTATCATGACATATTCTAGCCTAATTCCACTAATCAATTTCAAACAAGATCAAACATGGCTATTCTAGCCCAACTTAAGCATTTAAGGGTAAGCATGGTAATTCATACCTATTATATGCTATTTCTTAGCATGCTTCAAAGCAATTGTAAGTTTTCCTAGCATGATTCTAATCATGAGCTCCTAAGCATGATTCTAGATATGTGCTCCTAAGCATAATTCTAAGCATTCACGAAGAAAATAAATTCCTAATCATGATTCTAATAAAGAAAGGAACACGGACTTACCTCGACATGAATTTCCATCTCGCAAAACAAATAAAGGGTTAAACAATTCATAAAACCCCTAAAGATGCTTCTAAGCATCAAAATAAATCCTAAACATGCTTATTCTAAGCATAAACAAACCTAAACATGCATATTCTAAAGCAAGAAAAATAAATGAGAAAAGAGGAGGGAGAAGATAGAACTACTCTTAGGCCATACCATTTTCAGGTTTAGAATATAAGATGCTCAACAAATTTTAAACTAGAAAAGACTTCTTAAATTCTCAAGCGTGTCTTCAAGAGAGAGAAGAGAGGATTATGTTATCTATTGGAAAATAAGGAGAGGGGGTGTTTATACAGTGGAGGGCTAGAGTTGAAAAAGGCACAAAAAAACAAAAAAGAAAGGTTTCAATTCAAAAGTTTCCAAATATACTCAGATAACAGCTGGCCAGCATTGTGACAACCGGTCGGTTATTCCCCACCGGGTCCTTCAATTTTACATTTTTTCAATGCAGTCCTTTCTGACCTTCATCTATTTGATCATGCGTAACTCTTTGGGTTCAACTCTTATTTGCAATCCATAAATAAAATTTTGTGAAAACTAGACATCCGTAGCTTCGCAACGGTATATGACTCATCACCTGATTTCTCCTAGATTAATTTTCCTATGGTTTTTGAAGTCATGTGTTAATTTTTTAAGACTCTTGAATAATTCCTTCTCACCTTTCTTCCTTGTCCAAGGGCATTTCGATCATTTTCATCGCTCAACATTCATCTTTATTTCATCATCAAGCCTCAAAAATCTAATGTCTACAAAATGGTTGTTATTACTTGTTGATTCCTCTAAGTTTATCTATTACTTTATGAAAAGTTAGGAATCCAATTGTGGCATTCTTTAAAAAATATGGAATATAAAGATGATAAAAATGTAGGTTGGACTGTATTGGGATAATTCCCAACCCAGTTCAATCTAACCCACCCCACCCTAGCCCACAAGTTGAAATCAATTTTTGGGTTGAGTTGGATTAGTTTTTCTCGTTAATTTGAGTAATCCATGGTTTGCTATAGCTCACAATTCAATTTTAGTATTCAATATGCAGACGGAGTAATACTGTTCTTACAAATATCTATGCAAACTTATTTATACAAATTAATTATGTTATGATTTGAATGGATGAGTGAATTTTAAATTTTCAGTACATTAACTAATGTATATGATGTGTCAATCATTTAATTATGTCACATAAATTTGTATGAGTAAGTTTGTATAGATAGTTTGTAGGAAAAACACTTCTCTTTGCAGAAGTTGCATTTGATCATTGGATTGTAGAAAATCAAGAATCTCTTCCTCAAATTTGAGTTTGACTACTCATTAACATATATATATATATATGTGTGTGTGTGTGTGTGTGTGTGTGTGTGTGTGTGTGTGTGTGTGTGTGTGTGTGTGTGTGTGTGTGTGTGTGTGTGTGTGTGTGTGTGTGTGTGTGTGTGTGTGTGTGTGTATGTATGTATGTATAGAAATGATATGGAAGGTGATTCCTTTATTAAAGAAAGGAAAAGAGAAATCAGACGGAGGAAAGTGGAGAAAATAATAGGGAAATAGAGTAAAATTTGAGGAAGAAAAATAATCTTTTGTTCAAAAAATCAAACATCAATATTCATCAAAGTTTGAAAAATAAAATAACTAAAGCCACCTATTTATAGTACCTTAAAACCTAATTCCACTAGGGAAGATGGGAAATAGAAATTTAATCATAATTCAACTAGAAAATAAGAAAAATAGAAATGAAAATATTAAAATATTATTTAAGAAATTAACCTCAATTAGGATTCCTTTCAATTTAGGAAGTTAAAATCCATAATTTATTAAAATTCTTAAATTTTGTTCTAATGATTCCTATATCAAGAAGTTTTTATGTAAATGTGAATTAATTTTCAAAAAAATGGTAACTATACTCCTTTGAATACTGTAGATATCTTTATTAAATTTAATATATAAAATAGTTATATATTTTTTGATAATAAATTTCTTAAAAAAATATAATTTTAGTCAATAGATAGATTGTTATTGTTGTTGTTGTTATTATTATTATCATCTTCATCATTATCATTATTATTATTTTAAGAGAAGAAGGGTAACGAAAGGGTCATTGGAGGCTAATTCCCAAAAATGAGGTCGTTTCGATTATTAGGCTTGACTTTAGGGTCATTCATGAAATTTGTCCCAATAATAATGATTTATTATAATGTATATGATACTTCAAAAACAAAAATAGGCTTAAAAATTGAATAATTATAGATATAATGTTAAATCCATATAACTTGATTTGGTATAAAGTCATTGAATATGTGATTCTCACTTATTTATTAAAAAGGGTGGGGTTATTTGCATCCAAATTTTTTACTAACACACCCTATTTGTGCAATAGTAATAGGAACCATAGCATAGCACATGCGCTCCTTATAGTATCAGGGCTAGCTTCTAATAATCGAAATCAAAAGATTTTTAGAAATTAAATTTACACAATTAGAAGAGAAGGAGTTCAAAAATTCTCATGGCTATCCAAGAATTTGACCTTTTGTATTAAGGGTTTGTTCATATTGTAAGACTCATCTAATCATATCAATTATTACATTTTCTGTTCTTGAACTTGAATAAATCATGATTTTTCTAGGACAATATTAAAGATCTCATTGAAAACTTATAGCAGCTTGCCAAACAAGGGCAAAGAGGGAAAAGATAAGAGATGTTACTGGCATAAAATCTACAATTGGATTCAAAAAGCATAGGCCTCAGGCAATTTGGCAAACAACAAACTATTCAAATCAATTACAAAATTGAGACAGAAATAGATCAAACTAAAGATATTGAGCATAAGAAACATTTTGTTCTTCGAGATAATTGTATTTTGATTGAGTTATTAATATGTTATTGATCTAAGGTAAAAATGACGAATAAGGTAAAAACGAAGAAAACAAAGTAATGTTAGTTTTCCACTTCCACCAACTTAAGTACTCCCAAATAGGAAAATCAAAACATACTGTTGATACCAAAAATATGGATCAACATTACTTTGTTACACTTATCTAGATGTGAACAATGAATGGTGAAAATACCCATGATCAGAAGTTGTTGGGCCTTAGTGAGTGAATGAAGATAGAAATGAACAGTTGATCTTCAACCGGCTATTTGATGTGGATGTGCAACTATAAGAGAAATGAGCTTCTGATGTTGGTCGATGATAATGGAACAGTTTTCTAATTGATGACAGCAACAGGTGTTGGATGTACTCCTTCTTCTCCAACTAGCTCAAGTAGCTCCAATGGAAGCTACAGAAACCAAGTAATTAATAGAAATGGTCGAATGCTCCGACGGCTAAAAAATAGAGAAACAAGGTTATAGTTTGCAAGACTGCTCACTGACAGAACCCTTTGATGTCCAAGTCAGTAAGAAGTTCACTGTTTGATGAGAAATCAAGAGGAATGCAAGTGTTTTTGCATGGATTTCACAGGAAAACTACATGAATAGTGTTGGATGGAACAATAAATGGGGGAGAGAGAGAAAGAAAGAACAGAACCCTAGAGAACCTTGGTGTCTACTGAAGAGAGAAGAATCATGGAATTATTCAAAGGTCCCCTTCTTCTTGATGTCACTTCCCTTATATAGGTATCCTAAAGCTTACTCTAGATCTTGACCGTCCATGATGGTGAGATAGTATCTGATGTAGTAAAATCGTAATTTCAAAGTGATGAAGGGCTGCCATGTAGTGATTTGGTCATGAATACTTTATTCTTTCACAGATTCTGGAACTGAATATTCGTTGCCTAACCGACTCAGTTAGTCAGTTGTCAATTAGGTAGACCCCCTTGTGAGTTAGGCTTGACTTCATATTCCTTTCAGAAAACACCATCTTTGATATCAAGGGCATTCTGATCTTTTAGTAAAGGATCTACAAAACCCTGTTTACATGCACTATTAGCTTAGATTGAAATTGATTAATAATTGATGGCAGCTAATCAATTTTGATGAGAAGAAAAACAGGATTAATGCAGTAGCGCTTACAGCATCATCTATCGGCCCCGATTTGTCAACTCGGTGCTGATAGGAGAGGTCGATATATTCAACATCAAGGTGCTTCAGCTAGCTTCACAAGAGGAGCGGACATATTCAAGGATACCACTTACTATGGCACCAATAGGATCAAATTTGACAATCCCAAACTTGACCTTATCTTTCTTCGGCTGATGCTGACAATTTTCATCCTTTCCCATGACCAATTAATCAATAATAGCATGTGCTTGAAAAACAAGTTCAATTTGGATAACCATCAAAGATAACAAATTAACTCATTAAAAAGAAAATATAATAATAATAATTCCCATATAGTGCTATCCCTGAAAAAAGTAATGTGACCAACACATCAAAGCTGACATCTAATTCATACTTCACGAACACAAGTAATCTCTAATTGGTGTTTCCTTACATAAGTTATTTAACCATCACCTGCTATAGCCTAGCTGAGTATCACAAGAATACAAACTTTTAGATGCTTTTAATTGCTGGAGAACTATCTTTTTGCTGGTGTGTCTGCAAACTTCCAAGAGCAACGAACAAAATAATCAGTTGTTCTATTCCCTGCCACCTCGGCCATCACAGCAGTAATCTCTTGGGCATCTTCAATTGTGAGCTTTGCTCTTAAAGAATAGATATTGCTGTCAAGATTTTTAATCTTGGTTGTACCTACAACGATGGGATCAAAAAGTTAGATTTCAATATCACATTCACATGTAGGCTAATGTAAAAGGAAAAGATTAGTCACCTGGAATCGGTACTACATCATCCCCTTGACGAAAATCCATGCAAGTGCAAGTTGTGCAGGGTGCATCCATGTTCTTGTTAAGATTCTCTCCTGTAAACCTCGGGTGTGATTGATGAAGGAAAGGTTGGCCATCAGTTGAATTGACTAAGAATTTTTGTATAACCACCGACAAGAATTACCAAAAACAATGAGGCAATCCGTAAATTAATGATTGTCATACCAGAAAACTGTTTGCAGGCACATTTTGGACAACCACCTTGCCACCGAAAAAGCCCCAACCAAGAGGACTATAGGGAACTATCCCAATTACAAGTTCCCTGTACCATGAATATTCAAAGCACACCAATCATTTTAGAGTTTAGGGATACATAAGAGGAGAAAAAGAACAAAATGCACTTCAGGAATATTGATTACGTTAATTAAAAAGAAAATTGCAGATAACCTGAGTTCATTTACCAATACTAGAATACATGAGCACAATCTCAGGACAATATCTTCGGTTTTTTGAAGTTAAACTTGAATTAAAACGAGAATGATAACATGTCAAATTAAATACATGTAATCTGTAAGAAGTAAGATTTCAATATCATTAAGGAATTTACCTGCAAAGTGGGACTATTTCTTCCTGATCAATTTCACGAGTCCAGAGTCACCACTCCATTTGTACAGCGGTTATGGGGTGAACTGCATGAGCCCTCCTTACAGTGTTAGGGCTTGCTTCTGATAACACAATATACTTTATTTTCCCCTCTTCCACCAACTTTTTAAGCTCTCCCATCCATGAATTAAGAAGAAAATCGTATTATTAGCTTAAGCAAAATTTGAACTTCAAGTCGCTAATTTATGCCAACACTATGGTAAGTATAACAAATGTAGTAGCAGTGCTTACTGTATCCTCTATAGGAACCGATGTGTCAACTCGATGCTCATAATAGAGATCAATGTATTCCACATCAAGGCGTTTTAGACTAGCCTCACAACAGGAGCGAACCTATTCAGGGGTTCCATTTACTATGGCACCAATGGATTCAATTTTGACTATACCAAATTTTGTGGCTAACTGGACCTTCTCTCGGGGTAGCTGCTTCAAAGCCTGAAAATAATATGCAGAATTTGCTCAAAATTCGTACTTACTTGCCGAATAAAAGATGCAATCATGGAATGGAAGCATACCAAAGTATGAGAATTTAGTTGAGAAATATGGCTATATATCAACATATATATAGCCATGAGACCCGAAGATACTTAATGGTCTGCATAACTTGGAGAAATTACATACTAATGTAAGTATCTAATTACCTTTCCAATCCAAACCTTATTACTACGGGGTCCATAGATATCTAATGTGTCAAAAAATGTAATTCCTTTGTGAAATGCATACTTGATTATTGAAATGCTAACCGCCTCCGCGAGAGGATCACTGTATACTCCAGTGAGGATGCAGCCAAACCCCAACTTTGACGCCTTCGAGGCAATAAATATGACAAACTTCAGATTAGGTAGAAAAATATCTACAAATTTATGCAGGTTGGAAATCATGGAGAGTAGTTTCCATTTCCTCCTTCCCATTCTTAATGAAACAAGAAGAAGTTAAATCAGTTGAGTCTACATAAAATAAATAAATAAATAAAAAGTAGGAAACAATGATCAAATTAATTAACAATCCTAATGACTTCTAGCCTCAATCAGAGTTCATACCGTATGCAATTTTTTAGATAAGTTGAAGATAGAGAGCTAGGAATGCCTAGTTATGAGAATGAGCAATTTTATATATAAACTAATTAAATGAAACTAGGATATTAGATACGTCACATTTGAAAAATACGTACAACATGAGCGTGAAGAAAAAGATTGTTTAAAGTTAAATGATAACGAAGTTTACCTCGAATCCTCAACTACCCAATTTCACTCTCGGAACTAGGATTTTTTTTTATCTTCGGCCATTCTCTTAAACCGGCTTTTTCACTTTCTGATGCTTATATCTATATCTATCGGTCATATCATGCCCACTGTATATCGCAATAGTAGTCCTTGTTACAATGCTTAGGTTACGTACTTCTTGGAACCTTGAACCTTTCCCCCTACTTATCACCTAGTCAAAGACACGAGCGTAAATGTATCAACATGCAAATTTCTACTGATGTAAAATACACCAATAAGAATTCCACATGACGCTTGCTCTGCTAAGCACATTTGTCTTGTTATCCTGAGTCCTGACTTATCTAATCTGCTTAGCTCATTTGTCATCCTGACGTATCTATTAAACTCTCGCTCTCACTGTATATAACCCAATATGAATATAATATTCGAGTTTTTAAGGTATTAGGACGGTGTTATCTTGATGTTGTTATGTTTTGCATATAACCCACCCAAAAAATCGGCCTATAAAAAAAGATATTTTACATATTTATAATTATCAGATCCTACCTTAATAAAGGAGGACTCAATCGAGCTGTTATATATTACAATAAAAGGTTAAATTAGGAGGATAGTTCGTATTTAAGTTTCGTATTCGTCGTGTATTAGAATATAAACTAATAGAATTTTAGTTAATACTGATACGACTTATTTAATTATTAGTGTCAAGAGTTAAAACACTGATGCAACCCATTTAATATACATGTCACCCGTTTAATAAACGTACTGTAACTATATTGTATTAGTGCACATAACCTACTTAATTATTAAACACATATATGTTTAACCAATGACATTATATATTATTTATATTAATTAAAATTATCCACCAATATAAACAATTTTTTATATAAAAAATAATTAAAATAATTTGAATTTGCTATTAAATAGGTTATTTTTTTAATTATTTGTACTTAACACGATATGCTAAATTATTCATGTCATTAAACAAGTTGACGTATTGAATACCCTAAACACAGATTTGTCGTATTTATTAATCGTATCAAGTATCTTAACACTAATACGATCTAATTAACAATCGTGTCAAAACTAACCCATTATTTTTATGTCGTATTAGTATGTCGTGTAAAAAATTACCAAATCTAAGCTTAGGTTGAGTGTTTAAATTCTTTATTGCATTTATTGTTTCTAATTTGATCCACTTGTAACATCATATAACATATATAAGGCTGATTCACCTGTGGTTGAAGCTTCATAATAGGGCCAACACTTATGTAAACTAATCATCGGTATATAATTGATGCATGAAAATTTCATATGATAGCCCTTTCCTTCTAAGTACATGAGACGTAAATTTCACAGTTATGTGAGTGCAACTCCCAGAACCTCTTGTACAGCCTAGTGAGGATGTATCCAACCTGTTGACGCAAACATAGGAATGACAATTTGGGTCACAACACGCGAATCTGACACGACACGACATAAAAATTTACGGATTTGGGTTTGCCTTAATTGTGTTTGTGTTGTGTTCATGTCAGAATTTTCAACCTGTTTAATAATTATGTCGTATTCATGCTCAGTGCCTTCAATTCACAAACACAATTATGACACGACCCGTTTATGACACGAATCCGTTTATGACACACATATACATTAAACATGATTAACACGAATATAAATTCAAACACGATTAACAGTACTATTGACATGTATAATATTTTATAATTTTAACACATATTAAATAATACAAATTAAAAATTATAATATTTTATTATATTAATATAATTAGGACACTGGACACATAATCTTTAATTTCTAAATTTCTAAATCAAATATTGAAGTTTGTATTATTTCTTGGTATTTAGTTTTGTTTAATTTTGTATATTATGTTATAGCATTTTCACTTAAAAATAGATTTTAATGTATAATATATGTCATAACTGTAAACGTGTAACAATCATGTCGTAACTATAAACGAATCGTGTCAGTCGTGTAAACGTGTTATAATCGTGTTAGACAAGTCGTGTTCGTGTCTAGCACAAATATGACTCGTTTATTATTTGTATTCGCTTGTCGTGTCGTATCGTATCATCAGTTTAATAATCGTATCGTACTTGTGTTGACCTTTCATGATGCGAATAATAAACGGATTGTGTTTGTTTCGTGTTAATCTTTATCGTGTTATAGCTTGACACGACATAAATACTACCCATGAACACGAATTGCCACCCTTACGCAAACATTGATAAAATTAAGTTTTGGGAAAATTAACCAATAAACTGTTAGCCCTAAGGCTACATGATAATTTTGATGATAACAATACACATTGATTAATTGAGATTTACTAACATGTTTATTTATGTGCAAGAGTAAGATCATTGAAATAATTTTAAAATCAAGAAGAGGCTTATTAAAATGAAGTGTTGAAGCTAAGGAGAAGACTACATTTTAAAGGCACCAAAGTTTAAGAACAAGGATTGACTCAAGGAATGTGACACATGAGCAATGTTCAATCAATTGGTCATATATATCTCTACAAATATCCAAATGAGGTGATTCTTAAGCCTTTGGAAAGCTTACTCAATTTATAACATTTCATATGTTTTAATGAAATTCAAATTTCAAGTGCAAGGTTGTCCAAATCATCATGCAAGTTGAAAGACAAATGGAAGCATCTGACATGAGCACCGAATACTCCTTTGGACATATCTTGAGCTAGAAAAATCAAAATGACTTGATTCTTGCGGCATTGGAAAGATGACTTAATGAGGAACATTTCATATGTTTTGAAAAAAATTCAAATTTCAAACAGAAAGCCGACATAATTGACATGCAATTCGGTGGACTGACACAAAGAAGAAAAATCAACTCACATGAGCACTGAATGGTGTTTTGGCCATATCTTAAGATAGAGATATCCAAATACTTTGATTCTTAATGTTTTGGAAAGATTATTCAAATATGCAGATCTTTGATGTTTTGAAGATATTCAAATTTCAAACGGAATGCTGACATAATTATCATTCAATTTGGTGGACTGACACAAGAAAGAAAAATCAAGTCACATGAGCACCAAATGGTTTTTTGGCCATATCTTGAGTTACAGATATCCAAATGACTTGATTCTTAATGCGTTGGAAAGCTTATTCAAATGTTCAAATCTTTTATGTTTTGCATATTTTTCAAATTTCAACGGAAACATTGAAAAATGAATACAGATTACGGTTTTTATTGTGGGCATAAAATTTGGAGTTGGTGTCTTCACTTGATTAATTTCATCTCATTTGCCTATAAAAGGAGCCCTTCTCTGATGCATTCAACAAGAAGAAAAAGAGAAGCATTTTATCAAGCAAAAAAAAAAAAAAAAAGAGAAATATCAAGTCTAGAGAGCTTTTATATTCTTTATCTACTCTTTGAAGAGAGTTATCCTTTTGTTGTAAAAATTATCCTTGTTCTTGTATTGTGGTGAGAGTGGAGATATTATTGTAAAGGATAAAGTTTATCCTTGAGGAACCTTGTGTTGTTTGTGTTATCAGAGTTGAAGGAAGTTACCTTTGGTGAGTTGTTCATCAAGAAGAACTCTGGTGTGGTGTATCAGGGTTTAAGGAAATTGGGCCTTGTGAGGTTGTTCTCAAGAAGAACTCTTGGTGTGGTGTTATCAGGTTTGAATTAGTTGCCCTTGTGAGTTGCTCATCAAGCAAGAACTCTTGGTGTGGTGGTTATCAAGAGTTGGAAGAAAAAGTCTTTGTGAGGTTGTCTCATCAGCAATTTGTAAAGATTTCTACAACCTTATTGGGAAAGCTTAGCGTCCGTGGAGCTAGGAGCCCGTGGACGTAGTCAAAGGTTTGTCGAACCACGTACATTGGAGTTTGCAAAAAATCCTCTCTATCCCTTTCCTCTTTATATTTACTTGCACTTGTGGATGTTCATTCATTATTATTCTTTTGATTGCATCTTTGATAAGTTCTAATTTCATCTTCTTCACCTTTATTTTCAAAGAAAGAGTGAACTAATTTTGATCTTTCAAGAAAAGTTTTCTAAATCCGTTTTGATAAATAAAAACCCAATTCACCCCCCCTCTTTGGGTTGGACCATAGGGCCAATGGGGTCAAACGAAGTGAGGATAGTGCAGGGAAAAAGAGTGAGCACAATGGTGTGGGCGTACACACAGAGGAAAGGGATATAAGATAGTTGGTAGGATACAGATCTTGAGATATGAATAGTCCTGACTCAACAGATTATTAGAGCCTGTCGAATGACAAATTTTAATTCAACTTCATATGTTGAGGGACTTTCTATCTCTAGACCTCCATTTTTTAATGGAAGTGATTACTCTTATTGGAAAACTAGAACGAGTATTTTCTTGAAATCTTTTGATTATGATTTGTGGTCTATTATTTTGGAAGGACCTTTTGTTCCTACCAAAATTGAAAATGGGGGATGCATGCTTAAAGAACCTAAAAAGTTTAGTGAAGATGATAAAAAGAAATTGAGTTTGAATGCTAAAGCTATGAATGTGTTGTATTGTGCTCTAGATAGAAATGAGTTTAATAGAACATCTACTTGTTCTACGGCACAAGAAATATGGCACACACTTGAAGTAACTCATGAAGGAACTAGTCAAGTTAAAGAATCCAAATTAGTATGCTAGTTCATAGTTATGAGCTTTTTAAAATGAAATCGGATGAATCAATTTCTGAAATGTTTACTAGATTTACGGATATTATTAATAGTTTGAAATCTCTTGGTAAATCTTATTCTAATGTTGAAATGGTGAGAAAGATTCTTAGGTGTCTACCAAAATCTTGGGAGCCAAAGGTGACAGCAATTCAAGAAGCAAAGGACACTACCATTAGAAGAACTTATGGGTTCTCTCATGACTCATGAAATCACCTTGAAGGAGAATGAATAAGATTTCAAGAAAAAGAAAAATATCGCTTTCAAATCTTTAACAAAAGAAGATGATGAGTCCGATGATGAAGGAGATGATGAAGATCTTGCATTCATCACAAGAAAGCTAAAAAGGATGATTAGAAGAAACCAAGGATTCAAGAAGAACTCTAGAAGGGAGTACAAAGGGCAAAGCTCAAAGCAAGATAAGAAAAATGATCAAGTCATTTGCTATGAGTGCAAGAAACCGGGACATGTAACGATGGATTGTCCTTACTTCAAGAGTCAAAACAAGAAATCCAAAGCAATGAAAGCCACAAATTGGGATGATAGTGAAGCTAGCTCCACCGAAGAAGAAGATTGCGAAGTGGCAAACATGTGCTTCATGGCTTTAAGTGAGATTGAGAGAACAAAGGAGTGGCAAACACAAGTGGTACTTAGATAGTGGATGCTCAAGGCATATGACCGGATATGCCTCCAAGTTCTCAAGATTAATCATGAATAAAGGAGGATATGTGACATTCTGTGATAATGCCAAAGGAAGAGTAATGGGACATGGTGATATTGGTAACCCTTCTTCACCTATTATTAAAGATGTTTTGCTTGTTCATGGTTTAAAACATGATTTGATTAGCATTAGTCAATTGTGTGATAAGGGATATTTTGTTACTTTTGAGCCTAATAGTGTGTGATTAAGGATGTTAGTAACAATAAGACATTATTTGTTGGTAATAGATGTGGTAATATTTATACACTTGATATTGATGTTAATGATCATGTAGAAAATTGTTTCATTGTTAATGATGATGCTTGGTTATGGCATAGAAGGTTAGGTCATGCTAGCATGGACACAATTTCAAAAATTTCTAAAAATGATTTAGTTGATTGTCTTCCAAAAATAAAATTTGAAAAGGATAAAATTTGTGATGCTTGTCAATTTGGAAAACAAGTGAGAACTTCTTTTAAACAAAAGAAATTTATTTCAATAAATAAACCTCTACAATTACTTCATTTGGATTTATTTGGACCATCAAGAACTCAAAACCTTGGTGGAAAGTATTATGTTTTTGTTATTGTGGATGATTATTCAAGATTCACTTGGGTATTATTCTTAAAAACTAAAAATGAGGTCATACAAGCTTTTTCAAAATTTGCAAAAGAGTCCAAAATCAAAAAGGGTATTCTATTGTGTCCATTAGGAGTGATCATGGTGGTGAAGTAGACAGTGTTGTATTTGAAAATCTTGTGATGAAAATGGTTTTGAACATAATTTTTCCTCACCTAGAACTCCACAACAAAATGGTGTTGTTGAAAGGAAAAATAGGACTATCCAAGAAATGGCTAGGACCATGTTACTTAAAAATAATTTGTCAAAATATTTTTTGGCAGAAGCCGTTAATACCGTATGCTTTATAATCAATAGAGTCCATATTAGAGCTTTAATAAATAAAACTCCTTATGAACTTTGGAAAGAAAGAAAACCCAACATTGGATTTTTTAAAGTTTTTGGATGTAAATGTTTTATTTTAAACACCAAGGATAACCTTGGAAAATTTATGCAAAAGCTGATGTTGGAATTTTTGTTGGATACTCCAACCATAGTAAAGCATATAGAGTTTTTAACAAAAAGACTCTTACTATTGAAGAATCTATGCATATTGAATTTGATGAAACTAATGTTATTTCTTCAAAGAATTTAGATGATGATATTGTTGAGGTAGAAAGGCAAATCAAGGAATCAAGGCTTGATAAAAGAGCCAAGATGAATTACAACTTCAACAAGAAAAGCTTGAGGAAGTAAATGATTCTTCCCAAGAATTACAAAAGGAATGGAGGTATGCAAAAGCTCACCCTAAAGATCTCATTATTGGTGACCATCACAAGGTATGAAAACTAGATCTTCTTTTAAGAACTTTTGTAATCATTTTGCTTTTGTCTCTCAATTTGAACCAAAATCTTTTAAAGAAGCCGAAAATGACGAAGGTTGGATTTTAGCTATGGAAGAAGAATTGAATCAATTTGAGAGAAATCAAGTTTGGGAATTAGTCCCTAGACCTAAAAATCATTCTATTATAGGCACTAAATGGATTTTTAGAAATAAAGTAGATGAAAATGGCACCATTATTAGAAACAAAGCTAGACTTGTTGGTCAAGGATACAATCAAGAAGAAGGTATTGATTATGGGAAACCTTTGCACCGGTTGCTAGATTAGAATCAATTAGAATGTTGTGTGCATTTGCATGTTATAAAAATTTTACATTATATCAAATGGATGTCAAAAGTGCTTTTTTAAATGGTTACATTTTATGGAGGAAGTATATGTAGAGCAACCTCTTGGTTTTCAAAATCATGATTTTCCAAACCATGTTTTCAAACTCAAAAAGGCACTTTATGGCTTGAAACAAGCACCAAGAGCCTGGTATGATAGATTGAGCAAATTTCTCATTGATAATGGTTTCGAAATGAAAAAAGTTGATACTACTCTTTTTGTTAAAACAAAAAAATGATGATTTATTAATTGTTCAAATCTATGTTGATGATATTATATTTGGTGCTACTAATGTCTCTATGTTTGAGGAATTTTCTAAGTGCATGCAACAAGAATTTGAAATGAGCTTAATGGGAGAATTAAATTTCTTCCTTAGACTTCAAATCAAGCAATCAGTAGATGGGATCTTCATTAATCAAGCTAAATACACAAGAGATCTTCTCAAGAAGTTTGGCATGGATAATTCAAGGACATATAACACACCTATGGGTACATTAACCAAGCTTGACAAAGATGAGAAAGGAAAAGATGTTGAGGTAACAAAAATATCGAGGTATGATTGGCTCTCTTTTGTATTTAACTGCTAGTAGACCTGATATTATGTTTAGTGTGTGTATGTGTGCTAGATTTCAATCTTGTCCAAAGGAATCTCACCTTAAAGCTGTCAAAAGGATTTTTAGATATCTTCTTGGAACCATAAATCTAGGCGTTTGGTATCCTAAGTATGATAATTTTGATCTAATTAGT
>SNVD02004921.1:0-20870 GCA_013180625.2 Boswellia sacra
CCATGACCTTCAAGCCAAATATGCATCCCTAGCTATAAAAGTCGAGGCTTTAGAGATGAAAAAGAGTGGTCAATTGAAATCTATTCAAGAAAATGTCTGTAACATTTGTGATGACAATGACCATTCTGCTGATGATTGCCCAACTTTGCCTGCCTTTAGGGAATGTCTTCATGAAGAAGCCAATGCCTTGAACACTTTCAAAAGGCCAAATCACAATCCATATTCACAAACCTACAATCCTGGTTGGAGAAATCATCCAAATTTTAGCTGGAAAAATTACAATCATGCACAATCTTCACAAGTCCCTTTTCAAACACGACAAAATTTTCAAAATTCTCATGATCATGCATATGCTCCTCCTCTTAGGAATGACCTTCAAGAAACATTGCATTCATTCATTACAAAGCAAGAGACTTTCAATAGCCAAACTGCTCAAACATTAGCAAATTTGTCAGAAACTCTTGCAAAATTTGCATCTGCATTTAGCATCCAAGAGAAGGGAAAATTTCCTTCTCAAACATTGCAAAACCCAAAGATCAATCTAACTCAAATGCAGGGAGTTCAAATAACCATTATTTTGACCAAGCTAAGTCAGTCATGACCCTTCGCAATGGTAAGGTTGTTGAAAAACATATTCCTAACCCTTGTGAGAAAGAAGAAGAATCGATCTTTAAAGGGCAGGAAGAGATTGCCAAACCAACACCTAGCGAAGAGGAAACCATATCCTCATCTGTGCCTCCATTTCCTCAAGCATTAGCCACACAAAAGAAGCAAACTCACAATTCTGAAATCTTTGAAATTTTCAAACAGGTAAAGGTCAACATTTCCTTGCTTGATGTGATCAAACAGGTACCTTCTTATGCAAAATTTTTGAAAGACTTGTGCACTGTGAAAAGAAAACTGAATGTGAAAAAGAAGGACTTTCTAGCTGAGCAGGTAAGTGCTATTCTTCAAAATAATAATACCCAGGTTAAATATCAGTATCCAGGTTGTCCGACAGTTTCATGTGTTTTTGGATACGCTACGATTGAACGCTTTACTTTATCTTTGGTGCTAGTTTGAATTTGGCTTCCATACTCTTTTTCAAAAACTCAATCTAGGTGAGTACCAACCACTTCTGGATTACTCTTTTTGCTTAGCTGATTATCAAATTAAGTACCAGATGAATAGTAGAAGATGTGTTAGTTCAGTCGATAATTCATTTACCGTGGATTTTATGTCTTGGACAACAACCCGTTGAAGTAAGCATTCAATTCCTGTTATTTTAGGGGGCGTCCTTTTCTAGCTACCTCTAATGCTTTGATTAATTGCAGGAATGGGGTCATGAAGCTATCATTTGGGAATATGACATTGGAACTTAATGTTTTCAATATGTGCAAACAACCAAATGAAGAAGAAGATGAAATTGATGAGGCCAATGTAATTGAATCTATTGTGGAAGATCACATCCAAAAAGGGAGTTCTTCTGACCCTTTGGAAACTTGTTTAGTGAATTCGTTAGAATCAAGTATGGAACTAGAACATGATCTTTCTGTTGACCCAGGTATGACAACCCAAGAGGGGGGGTGAATTGGGTTTTATTTATCAAAACGAATTTATAAAACTTTTCTTGAAAGATAAAAATTATTTCACTTTTTCTTTTGAGAATAGAAGTGAAGAAGATGAAAATAGAATTTATCTAAGATGCAATCAAGAGAATAGCAATAATAAATAATCTCAAGTGCAAGTAAATGTAAAGAGTATAGGGATAGAGAGAGTGCAAACTCAATTTACGTGGTTCTGCAAACCTTGCCTACGTCCACGGGCTCCTAGCTCCTCCACAAGCTAGGCTTTCCACTAAGTTGTAGAATACTTTACAACTTGCTTGATGAACAACTTCACCAAGACTTTTTTCCTTCAACTCTTGATAACACCACACCAAGAGTTCTTCTTGATGAACAACCTCACCAAGGAAAGAGTTCTCTCAAGGATATCTTTTATCCTTTACAAGACGATCTCACTCTCACACAATATAAGAACAAAGAAAAGTTTTTACAACAAAAGTACAACTCTCTTCAAAGAGTAGATAAAGAATATAAAATCTCTATAAACTTGATATTTCTCTTGGCTTTTTTGCTTGATAAAATGCTTCTCTTGCACTTTTTGAATGCATGGGAGAATGGCTCCTTTTATAGGCAAATGAGATGAACTTAATCAAGTGAAGACACCATCTCCAAATTTTCTGCCCACCATAAAAACCTTAATCTTGTCTGCCATTTTTGTCAATGTTCCGTTTGAAATTTGAAAATCTGTAAAACATAAAAGCTCTGCACATTTGAATAAGCTTTCCACGTCATCAATCACCAAGTCATTTTTTTTTTTTTTTGGATATCTAGGTATCTCAGATATGGCCAAAACCCTATTCGGTGCTCAAGTGACTTGATTTTTCTTCCTGTGTCTTTCCCCTGATCTTGAATGATAATTCTGTCAGCCTTCCGTTTGAAATTTGAATTTCTTCAAAACATGAAAGATCTGCATATTTGAATAAGCTTTCTAAAACATTAATAATCAAAGCATTTGGATATCTCTATCTTAAGATATGGCCAAAGCACCATTCGGTGCTCATGTGAGTTAATTTTTCTTCTCTGTGTCAGTCCACCGAATTGCATGTCAATTATGTCGACCTTCTGTTTGAAATTTGAATTTTTTCAAAACATATGAAATGTTCTTCATTAAGTCATCTTTCCAATGCCATAAGAATCAAGTCATTTTGATTTTTCGAGCTCAAGATATGTCCAAAAGAGTATTCAGTGCTCATGTCAGCTACTTCCATTTGTCTTTCAAATTGCATGATGATTTGGACGATCTTACACTTAAAATTTGAATTTCTTTAAAACATATGAAATGTTATAAATTGAGTAAGGTTTCCAAAGGCTCAAGAATCACATTATTTGTTGGACCATTTTGTAGAGAAATATATGACCAATTGATAGAACATTGCTCATATATCACTTTCCTTGAATCAAACCTTGTACTTAAACTTTGATGCCTTTAACATGTAGTCTTCTCCTAAGCTTCAACACTTCATTTTAATAAACCCCTTCTTGATTTTATAATTATTTCAATAATCTTATTCTTGCACATAACTAAATATATTAGTAAATCTCAATGAATCAATGTGTATTGTTATCATCAAAATTATCATATAGCCTTAGGGCTAACAATCTCCCCCTTTTTGATGATGACAAACCATTGATTGCTTTAATATAATATCTAAAATCAAGAATGAAAATGAAATCAAGAATAAACAAAAAGAGAGCAATTGTTATAAATACAAGCAATCCAACAATTTCTCCCCCTTTTGTTATCATCAAAAAGATGTAATCAAATTAATTACTCCCCCTAAATATATTCTCCCCCTTAACATATGCTACCATTCAAAGATTATCATATAAAAGAAAAATTAAGACATATCCAACATGCCTACTTCTCTTCTAATTATGCAAAATCTATCTTGACTAAGGGGTTTAGTAAATATATCAGCTAATTGTTTTTCGGTGGGAACAAATTCTAAAGAAATATTACCTTTTTGCATATGATCTCTAATAAAATGATGTCTAATCTCTATATGCTTAGTCCTAGAATGTTGTATGGGATTTTTTGAAATGTTAATGGCACTTGTATTATCACATTTGATGGGAATGTGATCAAATACCACACCATAATCTTTTAAAATTTGTTTCATCCAAAGAGCTTGTGCCCAACAACTTCCTACTGCAATATACTCGGCTTCCGCGGTTGATAATGCAACAGAATTTTGTTTTCTACTAAACCATGATACTAATGCATGTCCTAGAAAATGGCAAGAGCCACTAGTACTCTTTCTATCAAGAAGACTTCCAGCAAAATCCGCATCGGAATAACTAATTAGATCAAAATTATCACACTTAGGATATCAAAGACCTAGATTTATGGTACCAAGAAGATATCTAAATATCCTCTTTACAGCCTTAAGGTGAGATTCCTTTGGACAAGATTGAAATCTAGCACACATACACACACTAAACATAATATCGGGTCTACTGGCAGTTAAATACAAAAGAGAGCCAATCATACCTCGATATTTTGTTACCTCAATATCTTTTCCTTTCTCATCTTTGTCAAGCTTGGTTAATGTACCCATAGGTGTGTTATATGTCCTTGAATTATCCATGCCAAACTTCTTGAGAAGATCTCTGTGTATTTAGCTTGATTAATGAAGATCCCATCTATTGATTGCTTGATTTGAAGTCCAAGGAAGAAATTTAATTCTCCCATTAAGCTCATTTCAAATTCTTGTTGCATCCACTTGGAAAATTCTTCACACATAGAAATATTAGTAGCACCAAATATAATATCATCAACATAGATTTGAACAATTAATAAATCATCATTTTTTGGTTTAACAAAAAGAGTAGTATCAACTTTTTTCATTTCGAGACCATTATCAATGAAAAATTTGCTCAATCTATCATACCATGCTCTTGGTGCTTGTTTCAAGCCATAAAGTGCCTTTTGAGTTTGAAAACATGGTTTGGAAAATCATGATTTTGAAAACCAAGAGGTTGCTCTACATATACTTCCTCCATAATGTAACCATTTAAAAATGCACTTTTGACATCCATTTGATATAATGTAAAATTTTTATAACATGCAAATGCCCACAACATTCTAATGGATTCTAATCTAGCAACCGGTGCAAAAGTTTCCTCATAATCAATACCTTCTTCTTGATTGTATCCTTGAGCAACAAGTCTACGGGCTAAGGTTTGTTTCTAATAATGGTCGCCATTTTCAATCTACTTATTTCTAAAACCATTTAGTGGCCTATAATTAATATGATTTTTTGGGTCTAGGGACTAATTCCCAAACTTGATTTCTTTCAAATTGGTTCAATTCTTCTTGCATAGCCAAAATCCAACTTTCGTCATTTTCGGCTTCTTTAAAATTTTTTGGTTCAAATTGAGAGACAAATGCAAAATGATTACAAAAGTTTCTAAAAGAAGATCTAGTTCTCATACCTTGTGATGGTTCACCAATAATAAGATCTTTAGGGTGAGCTTTTGCATACCTCAATTCCTTTGGTAATTCTTGGGAAAAATCATTTACTTTCTCAAGCTTTTCTTGTTGAAGTTGTAAATCATCTTGACTCTTTTCATCAAGCTTTGATTCCTTGATTTGCCTTTCTACTTCAATAATATCATCATCTAAATTCTTTGAAGAAATCACATTAGTTTCATCAAATTCAACATGCATAGATTCTTCAATAGTAAGAGTCTTTTTATTAAAAACTCTATATGCTTTACTATGGTTGGAGTAGCCCACAAAAATTCCAACATCGGCTTTTGCATCAAATTTTTCAAGGTTATCCTTAGTGTTTAAAATAAAACATTTACATTCAAAAACTTTAAAAAATCCAATGTTGGGTTTTCTTCCTTTCCAAAGTTCATAAGGAGTTTTCTTTATTAAAGCTCTAATATGGACTCTATTGATTATAAAGCATGCGGTATTCACGGCTTCGGCCCAAAAATATTTTGGCAAATTATTTTCAAGTAACATGGTCCTAGCCATTTCTTGGATAGTCCTATTTTTCCTCTCAACAACACCATTTTGTTGTGGAGTTCTAGGTGCGGAAAAATTATGTTCAAAACCATTTTCACCACAAAGATTTTCAAACGCGACATTGTCTACTTCACCACCATGATCACTTCTAATGGATACAATAGAATACCGTTTTTGATTTTGGACTCTTTTTGCAAATTTTGAAAAAGCTTGTATGGCCTCATTTTTTAGTTTTCAAGAATAATACCCAAGTGAATCTTGAATAATCATCCACAATAACAAAAACATAATACTTTCCACCAAGGCTTTGAGTTCTTGATGGTCCAAATAAATTCAAATGAAGTAATTGTAGAGGTTTATTTGTTGAAATAAATTTCTTTTGTTTAAAAGAAGTTCTCACTTGTTTTCCAAATTGACAAGCATCACAAATCTTATCCTTTTCAATTTTTATTTTTGGAAGACCATCAACTAAATCATTTTTAGAAATTTTTGAAATTGTGTCCATGCTAGCATGACCTAACCTTCTATGCCATAACCAAGCATCATGATTAACAATGAAACAATTTTCTTCATGATCATTAACATCAATATCAATTGTATAAATATTACCACATCTATTACCAACAAATAATGTCTTATTGTTACTAACATCCTTAATCACACATCTATTAGGCTCAAAAATAACAAAATATCCCTTATCACACAATTGACTAATGCTAATCAAATCATGTTTTAAACCATGAACAAGCAAAACATCTTTAATAATAGGTAAAGAAGGGTTACCATTATCACCATGTCCGATTACCCTTCCTTTGGCATTATCACCGAAGGTCACATATCCTCCTTTCTTCATGATTAATCTTGAAAATTTGGGGGCATCTCCGGTCATATGCCTTGAGCATCCACTATCTAAGTACCACTTGTGTTTGCCACTCCTTTGTCTCTACAATCAACATTCAAGGAGTAACTTTTTTGTACCCAAAAGTTCTTGGGTCCTTGGGGGTTAGTTATGATACTTTTTGGAACCCATATTTGTTTTAAATTAGGATTTCTTTTAATGGAGCAAGAATGCATATTGTGTCCTTTTCTTCCACAATAAGTACATGAATGATTAAGATTATTCCTAAAAGATGCATGAGCAAAATAATTTTTAAAATACTTTTGATTTTTATGAGTTTTATATCCTAACCCTCTTTTATCGAAAACACACCTTTGGTTTTATAACATAGAATTCAATTTTTTGGTGCTTTTTGTAAAACTATCAACAATATTTCTTAAGTCATTATTTTCCTTTTTCAAAATAACATTATCTTTCTCTAATTTATCAAAATCCTTTTGTTTTAAAATCTCATTTTCAGTTTTTAAAAATATATTTGACTTTCCAAACTTTCAAAATCTTTTTGCTTTAAACTTTCATTTTCATTTTCTAAAGCTTCATTTATTTCTACCAATTCTTCTAATTGAGATAACATGATTTTTGACTTCTTTTTGAAAGCATTGATTTTAGAATTTTACTTATCAACTTGCACATGTAAATTTTGGAATGCTTCAAGTAATTCATCATATGAAAGTTTAGGATCATAGTTTAGAATACTTACCTCATTGTCACTTAAAGCCATGAAGCACATGTTTGCCACTTCGCAATCTTCTTCTTCGGTAGAGCTAGCTTCACTATCATCCCAATTTGTGACTTTCATTGCTTTGGATTTCTTGTTTTGACTTTTGAAGTAAGGACAATCCATCTTTACATGTCCCGGTTTCTTGCACTCATAGCAAATGACTTGATCATTTTTCTTATCTTGCTTTGAGCTTTGCCTTTTGTACTCCCTTCTAGAGTTCTTCTTGAATCCTTGGTTTCTTCTAATCATCCTTTTTAGCTTTCTTGTGATGAATGCAAGATCTTCATCATCTCCTTCATCGTTGGACTCATCATCTTCTTTTGTTGAAGATTTGAAAGCGATATATTTCTTTTTCTTGAAATCTTCTTCGTTCTCCTTCAAGGTGATTTCATGAGTCATGAGAGAACCCATAAGTTCTTCTAATGGTAGTTTGGTGAGGTCCTTTGCTTCTTGAATTGCCGTCACCTTTTGGCTCCCAAGATTTTGGTAGACACCTAAGAATCTTTCTCACCATTTCAACATTAGAATAAGATTTACCAAGAGATTTCAAACTATTAATAATATCCGTAAATCTAGTAAACATTTCAGAAATTGATTCATCTGATTTCATCTTAAAAAGCTCATAACTATGAACTATCATACTAATTTTGGATTCTTTAACTTGACTAGTTCCTTCATGAGTTACTTCAAGTGTGTGCCATATTTCTTGTGCCGTAGAACAAGTACATATTCTATTAAACTCATTTCTATCTAGAGCACAATACAACACATTCATAGCTTTAGCATTCAAACTCAATTTTCTTTTATCATCTTCACTAAACTCTTTAGGTTCTTTAAGCATGCATTCCCCATTTTCAATTTTAGTAGGAACAAAAGGTCTTTCCAAAACAATAGACCACAAATCATAATCAAAAGATTTCAAGAAAATACTCATTCTAGTTTTCCAATAAGAGTAATCACTTCCATTAAAAAATGGAGGTCTAGAATAGAAAGCCCCTCAACATATGAAGTTGAATTAAAAGTTGCCATAGCTCAAAATCGGCTAAGATTTAAAAAAAATGAGCAACCTTGCTCTGATACCACTTGTTGACCCAGGTATGACAACCCAAGAGGGGGGGTGAATTGGGTTTTATTTATCAAAACGAATTTATAAAACTTTTCTGGAAAGATAAAAATTATTTCACTTTTTCTTTTGAGAATAGAAGTGAAGAAGATGAAAATAGAAGTTATCTAAGATGCAATCAAGAGAATAGCAATAATAAATAATCTCAAGTGCAAGTAAATGTAAAGAGTATAGGGATAGTGAGAGTGCAAACTCAATTTACGTGGTTCGGCAAACCTTGCCTACGTCCACGGGCTCCTAGCTCCTCCACAAGCTAGGCTTTCCACTAAGTTGTAGAATACTTTACAACTTGCTTGATGAACAACTTCACCAAGACTTTTTTTCTTCAACTCTTGATAACCCCACACCAAGAGTTCTTCTTGATGAACAACCTCACCAAGGAAAGAGTTCTCTCAAGGATATCTTTTATCCTTTACAAGAAGATCTCACTCTCACACAATATAAGAACAAAGAAAAGTTTTTACAACAAAAGTACAACTCTCTTCAAAGAGTAGATAAAGAATATAAAAGCTCTATAATCTTGATATTTCTCTTGGCTTTTTTGCTTGATAAAATGCTTCTCTTGCACTTGTTGAATGCATGGGAGAATGGCTCCTTTTATAAGCAAATGAGATGAACTTAATCAAGTGAAGACACCATCTCCAAATTTTCTACCCATCATAAAAACCATAATCTTATCTGCCATTTTTGTCAATGTTCCGTTTGAAATTTGAAAATCTGTAAGACATAAAAGATCTGTACATTTGAATAAGCTTTCCAACGCATCAAGAACCAAGTCATTTGGATATCTGTAGCTCAAGATATGGCCAAAACACCATTCGGTGCTCAAGTGACTTGATTTTTCTTCCATGTGTCTGTCCACTGATTGAATGATAATTCTGTCAGCCTTTCATTTGAAATTTGAATTTCTTCAAAACATAAAAGATCTTCATATTTGAATAAGATTTCCAACCATTAAGAATCCAAAGCAATAATATCTCTGATCTTAAGATAATGCTAAACACCATTCGTGTTTATGTGGTTTGATTTTTCTTCTCCGTGTCAGTCCACCAAATTGCATGCCAATTATGTCGGCCTTCCATTTGAAATTTGAATTTCTTCAAAACATATGAAATGTTCCCCATTAAGTCATCTTTCTAATTCCACAAGAATCAAGTTATTTTGATTTTTCTAGCTCAAGATATGTCCAAAAGAGTATTCGGTGCTCATGTCAGCTGCTTCCATTTGTCTTTCAACTTGCATGATGATTTGGACAACCTTACACTTGAAATTTAAATTTCTTTACAACATATGAAATGTTATAAATTGAGTAAGCTTTCCAAAGGCTCAGAAATCACATCATTTGGATATTTTTAGAGATATATATGACCAATTGATTGAACATTGCTCATGTGTCACATTCCTTGAGTCAATCCTTGTTCTTAAATTTTGGTGCCTTTAACATGTAGTCTTCTCCTAAATCTTCACCCGTCCTTTTAATAACCCCTTCTTGAATTTTTATAATTATTTCAATGACTCTTATTCTTGCACATATAAATATAGGAGTAAATTCAATGAATCAATGTGTATTGTTATCATCAAAATTATCATATAGCCTTAGGGCTAACACTTTCTAATATGTGTTCCTTACTAGATTGTGCACAGGTATTGGAAAAAGGCTCAAAATCAAGATTTGAATAATTGGGGCAAATGAATGAAAGCAAGGAAGAGGAAGGTCCTAAGTTAGAATTGAAGCCCTTACCTGAAGGACTGAAATATGCATATCTTGGGGAGAATCAGACATATCTGGTGGTAATTTCTTCATCCCTCACATGTGAGCAACAAGGTAAGTTGATAGAAGTGCTTAAAAGGCATAAAAATGCAATTGGGTGGACTTTAAAAGATATAAAAGGCCTTAACCCTTTAATTTGCACACATAGAATACATTTAGAGGAAAATGCCAAAACATCTCAAAAACCTCAAAGGATATTAAATCCACACATGAAAGAGGTCATTAGGGCTGAAGTTCTCAAACTACTTGATGTGGGAATTATCTATCATATTTCTGATAGTAAGTGAGTAAGCCCTACACAAGTAGTACCTAAAAAATCTGGCATTACAGTTGTTAAAAATGAAAAGGGGGAATCATTGCCAACTCGTGTCTCATCTAGTTGGAGGATGTGCATTGATTATAGAAAATTAAATGCTGTCACTAAAAAAGACCATTTTCCCTTACCCTTCCTTGACCAACTTCTTGAAAGAGTAGCAGGAAACCCCTACTACTGCTTTCTTGATGGATACTCAGGCTACTATCAAATTCTCATTGCACTTGAAGATCAAGAAAAGACCATATTCACGTGCCCCTTTGGCACTTTTGCATTTAGGAGAATGCCTTTTGGACTTTGTAATGCTCCAGCTACTTTTCAAAGATGCATGCTAAGCAATTTTAGTGACATGGTCGAGCATTGTTTAGAAGTTTTCATGGATGATTTAACTGTCTTTGGAAACTCTTTTGATAATTGTCTTGAAAATTTAGAAAAAGTCCTAAAAAGGTGTGTAGAAAAAGGTCTTATTTTGAATTGGGAAAAATGTCATTATATGGTCACATCAGGAATTGTTTTAGGTCATGTGGTGTCTTCTAAAGGAATCGAAGTGGATAAAGCAAAGGTGGAATTAATTTTCCATTTGCCTCCACCAAAAACAGTTAAAGAGGTTCGTTCATTCTTAGGGCATGCTGGATTTTATAGGAGGTTCATAAGAAATTTCAGTGCTATATCTAAACCTCTTTGTAACCTCTTAACAAAAGATACTTCCTTTGAATGGACTCAAGAATGTCAAAATGCCTTTGATACATTAATTGGTCTTTTAACTACTGCTCCAATTATGCAATCTCCTGATTGGTCCTTGCCTTTTGAATTGATGTGTGATGCAAGTGACTATGCCGTTGTTGCTGTCTTAGGACAAAGAAAAGAAGGTAAGCCTTATGTAATATACTATGCAAGTAAGACTTTAAATGATGCACAAATGAATTACACAACAACTGATAAAGAACTACTTGCAGTAGTATTTGCATTGGACAAATTTCGATCTTATTTAATTGGGGGTGCTTTTTTTCCCCTTTTTCCAAAAAATCAAAATTTTTGTTTTACAACTGACCATGCTGCTTGTGAGATATTAATGACTAACAGGATGCAAAACCTAGATTGATACGGTGGATCTTATTGCTCCAAGAATTCAACATCACAATAAAGGATAAGAAAGGAGCCGAAAATGTCGTTACTGATCATCTTTCAAGACTAACGACAGAGACATTAATTGAAACTTCACCTATCAATGATTCTTTTCCTGATGAATTTTTATTTTCCGTTGCTACTGTACCTTGGTTTGCTAACATTGTAAATTTTTTTGCGACAGGGAAAATGCCACCTCATTGGAATGCTCAAGACAAAAGAAAATTTTTAACCGAGGTGAAAAATTTTTACTGGGATGACCCATATCTGTTCAAATATTGTCTAGACCAAATAATGAGAAGATGCATACCCGACAATGATGTAAGTAGTGTCATTAACTTTTGTCATTCTGAAGCATGTGGAGGACATTTTTCATCTAGAAAAACAGCTGCTAAGCTCTTACAATGTGGATTTTATTGGCCCACCTTATTTAAAGATGCACATGCATTTTGCAAAACGTGTGAAAATTGTCAAAAATTGGGATCTATTTCAAAAATAAACATGATGCCGTTGAATCCCATTCTTGTCGTTGAAATCTTTGACTGTTGGGGTATTGATTTTATAGGACCTTTTCCACCGTCATTTTGTTTTGTGTACATCCTTGTTGCAGTAGACTATGTTTCAAAATGGGTCGAGGCAATTCCATGTCGAAACAATGATCACAAAACAGTTGTCAAATTCTTGAAGGAGAATATCTTGAGTAGATTTGAAATTCCTCGAGCCATTATTAGTGATGGGGGTACACATTTTTGTAATAAACCATTTGAAACCTTAATGAAAAAATATGGAATAACCCATAAAATTTCTACACCTTATCACCCACAAACAAGTGGACAAGTTGAATTAGCTAATAGGGAGATAAAACAGATCTTAGAAAAACGGTTAACCCAAATCGTAAAGATTGGTCTTTAAGACTTAATGATGCACTTTGGGCTTACCGAACTGCTTTTAAAACATCATTAGGAATGTCTCCTTATAGACTAGTTTATGAAAAACCTTGTCACTTGCCTATGGAAATTAAGCATAAAGCTTATTGGGCCATTAAAACATTCAACACAAATTTGAATAATGCTTGCAAGTTACGTAAACTCCAACTAAGTGAACTTGAAGAAATCAGGAATGAGGCTTATGAAAATTCTAAAATCTACAAAGAAAAAATGAAGGTTTTTCATGACAAATCCATTGTTAGGAAATCTTTTGAACCTTCACAAAAAGTTCTTTTGTATGATTCAAGATTGCATTTGTTTCCTGGTAAACTTCGGTCTCGTTGGACTGGGCCTTTCATTGTAAAAAATGTTTTCCCTCATGGAGCAGTTGAAATTGAGAACCCAAAGAATGGTAATGTGGTTAAAGTTAATGGACAGCGGTTAAAACCATTCTTTGAAAATTTTGCCCAAAACGAAGAGTCCATTGCTTTAATCGATCCTTTTTAAGGATTGAGTTTTCCCGGTCAAGTGGCGGATACGGTACTCCGTGACATTTAAAGTCGGTTTTTCAGTTCCCTAAAAACTGTTGCTCACCTTGCATCCATTTTCTTTTCTTCTCTCTCATTTTCTTCACATGGATACCATTCTCTCACAATTGCACAAACATGTTCCCTCTCTTCCTCAAAATGATTTGCTTAAAATTTATAAAGCTCGTGCAGAAAGACTAAGGTTGTTGATGCGTAAAGGTATTCCTGCTGATTTAAGATGGTTAATTGCAGCCAAGGTTCGATTTTCCTATGAATTTTCAGATAATCTTGTGTCTCACATGCCAGGTATGGGAAAAAGCTCTTACGCCAAAGAGCAAGAAGCAAAAAGGATTGCAAGTTTTTTCACAATGTGCAAGATGGACTTGTAACCAGCGTTGCCGCTCCTTGGGATATTTGTCTAACAATCGAGAGGATAAACTACAGTTCATCAAGAATGGACCGAGTAAGGAGTCTTTGGATGATATCCGAACGACTCTTGAGACGCATTCTTGTGGACTTGTGCAGCGTGCAATTTTTAATTTGTGGACACAATTCCGAGATGAGCAGGAACGCTATAGTCTTGGGAATCTGACTCAAACGACCCTGTTTGCCAGTTTATAAGAAAACTGGATGGGAAGCATATCCCCAACTCATAGAAGGTGTTTAAGCCGTTTCTGGACGTAAAACCAGAGGAAGATGTGAGCCACAGTCACAACTACCTGTACATATGCATGCGTCCCATCATTTTTGAATTTTAATGCCTTATAGCTGTCATTTTTTGATTTGTATCTTTTGCTTGACTTATGGTGTCTTATTTCATCATCTGTTTTTGAATTTCTATGCATTATTGTCATATTTTTCAAAAAGCAACCGAGCTACCTATTTAGATGTCATCATTAGCATACCTTTTTGCACTCCATAAATACCACATCTCTTATTCTCTTCCTCACACATAGTTAGAGAGTTGCATAGACATGGAGGGAACTTCACAACGTCGAATCCAAAGGATATGTGTATTCTGCGGATCTCGACCGGGTAAAAGTGAGGAGTTTGTAGAAGTAGCAAACTATCTTGGTAGGCTACTGGCTGAAAGAAAGATTCATGTGGTTTATGGGGGAGGTAGCCTCGGGTTAATGGGTTGCGTATCAACAGCTGCACATGTAGGAGGCAGTCAAGTGTTAGGAGTTATTCCTAAAGCTTTGGCAGTAGAAAGCATTGTTGGAAAAACGGTTGGGAAGGAGTTACAGGTCTCCTCTATGCATGAACGCATGGCACATATGCTCATCAATTCAGATGCCTTTATTGCTTTACCAGGTGGCTTTGGCACTCTTGAAGAAATTTTTCAAATTGCCTCTTGGGCCCAACTGAATCTCCATCAAAAACCCATAGGTTTGTTGAATGTTAAAAATTTCTTTGATCCTTTGATAAGTTTTGTTGATGTAGCTGTGGAACAAAATTTTATCCCTCATTCAGCGAGAAAGATCCTTGTTTCTGCCACTTCTGCTGGTGAGTTACTTGACAAATTACAAGAAGTTGAGTATGAACCTGACCCAGCTAGTACTCAAATTAATTGGGCAGGAGGGCAAAACAAAAAGTGCAAATTGGATCTGAATCTCCGTTTGTAATTCTTTTCTTGTCTTTTATTTTATTCTATTTTTAGCATGTTATTTTATGAGTCTTTCAGGTTATCTCTCTTGAATAACAGAAGCTTCAGGTAATGTCTCCTACACTTTATCTCTCTACATTTAAACATTAAGGACAATGTTTCATTTGGTTGGGGGGGAAGGATAGTAGACATAAGTGTGTCTTGAAATTTTATTTTTTCTTGCAAAAAAAAAGAAAAAAAAAGCGAGTTAGTAATTAGATTCAGAGTGCGGTGTAAGGAGTTCAAATCCTCTTGAGACGCATTCTGGGTCAGGAATGGCAAGTATGGAGGGCCAGTTTGAACTCTTGAAACCCATTCTAACCAATTTGTCGTTTTATTTTGATCTTGTGAACTCATTTTAGCTAACTTGATATTATTTAGTCTTGATTTTTGAATTTTATAACAAGGAGGTCTTATTCATTTCACTTTGAATTATTCAAATCTATGAACTCTCACAACCTTATCATTTAAAAAAAAAAAAAAATTTTGTGTGCTTATGTACTCATTAAGCAAGTATTCATGAACCTTTCTTCACACACACACACAAACCTTGATGCATGATTGTGGTTGACAAAATGAAATGTTGTAATATTTGAGTTCTTTTGTTTTGTTTAGGATAACAACACAAACGAAGGGACAGATAAACAAAAAAAAACCAAAAACCCATATATATATAAAATAAAAATGAACAACTATTTATAATAATAAATTAATAACTTTGCTCACTCTCCCTCTTCCTGTCTCTTATACACATCTAGATGTGTATAAGAGACAGTGTGTTAACTGAGCACAAAAAGGAGGTTTATTGATATCTTGACTGAAGGGTACATGAGTCATAAAAAAAAAAATGATAATAATAATTGGTTGAGAGTTTGTTTATTTGGATAAAATCAAGGAGAGTGCAATAATGACCACCTTGGATGGAAAATTCTATAAATCACTTCTAAATAATAACGCTTTAATTGCTATGGACTAGCAATAAGCTAGTTGGGGGGTGTGATGAACACTTAAATATGCATGTTTAATAAGAGTTTAGTTCATCATATTGCATTAATAGTGTCATTAAATTCCTCAACTTAAGCATATTTGTAGCATATGCATCTTTGGAATTAATTTCTCTTAATTTTGGTTTTGTTACAGGTTCGGTAAAATGGGCATAACTCTCTATTTATAGATCAGAATGGTGCAAATCTTAATGTTTTGGAAATATGATTCAATTATCTACAAGACTGTATTTCACAAGGATCATCAAATTCGGGCTCTTAGTGGACCAAAAATGGGCTTGAAATGAACCCATCTGCAGATTCGGCCCAGCTTGACCATGCCTCAGTATTTGGACCGTATCTCTCAAAATACGTATCCAAATTGTGCAAATCAATATGTTCTAGAAAGCTGAGAGAAATATCTACAACTTTCATGAAGACATTTGATTAAAATTCACAACATTTCGATGTCAAAATTGATAGTCAAAGTCGGTGCCTAATGATCCCAATTGTCAAAGATATTTACAACTAATATTTGACAATTATGCCCTTGTAATTTGACAAGTTTTCCCCTGGATGTATCTATAAATAGAGGTGCCTTGTGACCCATTAGGGCATCTTGGCCTTGGCTGGAACATTTTGGCTTTGGTTAGGATCTTGTATTGTGTTTTGTGTGTTTATGTTATTAATGAATTTCCTTTTTCTTGCATTTTATTTTCTTTCTATTATAATGTTCTTCTAATTTCTCGTTTGCGAAGGTGAAAGGGTGAAACCCTTGATATGAGAATAAGGATTCTCTAACCCTTAATATGTGCTTCATAATCTTAATCTTATAATGTTTATTTAATATGATTTATATTTAATTTCTTAATCAATCTTGACACCACTCGTAAAGTGGAGGTCTTGATCCATTGGCGACAATCCGTGGCACATCAAATGCTTGGATCCTTTCTAGATGATGTATGGTTCTTCCTTACCGACACGAATCTAGTTAGGAACCTTGATTTGTTGTAGACATATGATGATTGGCACATTGGATGCTTGAACCCATTTACAAGAAGTGGTATAAATATTGGTAACGAAACAAATATAATTCATATAACTAAAATGGGTTAATTATCCTTATTTGAAATATCAAGGGCGGATCCCCTAACCTTAGCCTTCATTGTTATTGTGTTAATTCCTCTTGTATTTTAATTATTCTATTGTTTATGAACTTTTTATTTTATTTACTATGGTAGGTTCTACCACCTTATGAAATTGTTCTTTAATTTACTATGGTTGGTTATACCACCTATTTCCATGGATGGTTTTACCTCCTCTTGCTTTTTGTTTTATATTTGAATGGTCGGTAATACCACCTACCATCTTACATACTTGTTGTTATTATCATGTCACCTCTTTGAATCATCCATATCACATTTGTTTAGCTTATAATTTGTAACGCTTAAATTCCCTTCCTCGTGGATCGACCCCCGGTCTCACCGGGTTTTATTACTTCGACACTCCTATATTTGGGAGACAATCCTTTTTCGGATGTGTCATGCATAATCACCAATTCATGAGATAGATTTTGAACTTCCATCCGCACTATCTCTCTTACCTACATTTCAGGTTTGCAGGAGAGGATCCGAAAAAACACCTCAAAGAATTTCATGTGGTATGCTCAATTATGAAGCCAACTGGCGTTTCTGAAGAGCAAATTAAATTGAGAGCTTTCCCATTCTCATTAGCAGATTCGGCAAAAGATTGGTTATACTACCTACCACCAGGTACCATTACCACTTGGAATGGGATGAGTAAACTCTTTTTGGAGAAATACTTTCCAGCCTCGAAAGTTACAAATATTATAAAAGATATTAGTGGCATTCGACAACACAATGGAGAATCACTTCATGAATATTGGGAGAGATTTAAGAGGTTATGTGCTAGCTGTCCAAACCACCAAATTGGTGATGGACTCCTAATTCAATATTTCTATGAGGGTCTCCTACCCATGGAAAGGAGTATCATTGATGCTGCTAGTGTTGGAGCACTAGTTAATAAAACACCGAACGTTGCAAGACGTTTGATTAGTGACATGGCAGCGAACTCCCAACAATTCAGCAATCAATTTGAGCCACAACTACCAAAAAGAGTAAATGAGGTAAGTACTTCAAACATTGAACAACAACTTTGTGAACTTAACTCTCTTGTAAAAAAAAATGGCTGTAGGACATATGCAGCAATCTTATGCATGTGGAGTATGTTCTGCCATGGACCATCCAACCGACATGTGGCCAACTTTGCAAGAAGGAGATACAGAACAAGCCAATGCCATGGGTGGATTTCCAGGACAACCAAGGCAAATGTATGAACCTTTCTCCAATACTTACAATGCTGGATGGAGAGATCACCCTAATTTAAGATATGGGAATCATCAACCAATCGCCCCAAATGCCATGCCAAATCGACCACCAGGTTTCAATCAACCAATGGTGCAGCAACCATTTCAAGCACAACCACCACCAATACCACAACCAGCTCCACAAAATTCAGGTATGTCTCTCCAGGATATTGTTAAAGCACTTGCCACTAACACAATGCAATTTCAGCAGGAAACTAGGGCAAGTATCCAAAACCTGGAAAATCAAATGGGACAATTGGCCACTAACATGAGCAAATTTGGAGTCAAAGCTCCGGAAAATTACCTTCTCAGCCGGTGATCAATCCAAGAGAGAATGCTAGTGCTGTACCTTTGAGAAGTGGGAAACAATTAGATATTCCACCAAAGAAATCACAAATTGATGAAGGGGATGATACCACTTCTACCATGAACAAAACATCCACTTCTAAGGTAAATCCTAAAATTTCCATTCATTCATATGTTACCCCTCCACCATTTCCCAGCAGATTTGCAAAATCAAGGAAGGAGGAACAAGAACAAGAAATCCTGGAAACTTTTCGCAAGATCGAGGTAAACATACCACTTCTGGATGCTATCAAGCAAGTGCCTTGTTATGCAAAATTTCTCAAAGAGTTATGCACCAACAAGAGGAAGTTGAAAGGAAATGAGAAGGTAAGTGTGGGGGAAAATGTTTCAGCTGTATTGCAAAGAAAAATTCCTCCGAAATGCAAAGATCCAGGTACGTTCACCATTCCATGCACCATTGGTAATACCAAGTTTGAAAGAGCTATGTTAGATTTAGGAGCATCTATTAATGTCATGCCATATTCTATTTATGCTTCTTTGAATCTTGGACCCCTTGCGGAAACTGGTATTGTAATTCAACTTGCTGATCGTTCTAATGCATATCCCAAGGGAGTTGTGGAAGATGTGCTTGTGCAGGTGAATCAATTGGTATTTCCAGCAGACTTTTATGTTCTTGAAATGGAGGATGAGACATTTCCCAATCCAACACTGATTCTTTTGGGGAGACCATTCTTGAAAATTGCCCGAACCAAGATTGATGTTCATGATGGCACTCTCACCATGGAATTTGATGGCGAGGTGATCCGTTTCAATATTTTTGAGGCAATGAGGTACCCTAGTGACTTGCATTTTGTTTTTGCAGTGGATTTTATCGATTCTTTGGCACAACAATTTTTTGAGTTAACTCACAAAGATGAATTGGAAGTAGCCATTAGTGAACACATAAGGACAGAAAGTTTCAAAGAACCAGGAAAGTTGATACATTTGTCTAAAGAAGTGGAGGAAGCTGTGGCTAGCTTGGATGAGACTATAACTATCACCACAAACAGGTATGATGTTTCGTACATTGAATTGCCTTTATCTAATGAGAAAATTCTTCCTTCTGTGATGAAAGCCCCTACCTTGGAGCTTAAGCCTCTTCCAGAACATTTGAAGTATGTATTCTTGGGTGAGAAGGATACTTTGCCAGTCATAATAGCCAATGGCCTTACACCATTACAAGAAGAGAAACTCATTCGAGTGCTTCGAGATCACAAAACAGCCATTGGGTGGACAATTGCTGACATCAAAGGTATTAGCCCAGCCATATGCATGCACCGTATCTTATTAGAATAAGGATCCAAGCCCACTCGAGAAGCACAGCGGAGGTTGAATCCTCCAATGATGGAAGTTGTCAAGAAAGAAATCCTGAAATTGTTAGATGTGGGTGTGATTTATCCAATTTTGGACAGCAAGTGGGTGAGTCCAGTCCAAGTTGTTCCGAAGAAATCTGGTGTTACGGTGGTTAAGAATGACAATAATGAGCTAGTTCCCACTCGCATCCAAACTGGCTGGCGAGTTTGTATTGATTATCGGAAGCTAAATACAGTAACTCGTAAGGATCACTTTCCTTTGCCATTCATTGATCAAATGCTGGAGAGATTAGTAGGTCATTCTCATTATTATTTTCTTGATGGCTATTCAGGATATAATCAGATTGTCATTGCCCCTGAGGATCAAGAGAAAACTACATTCACATGCCCATTCGGTACGTTTGCCTATCGACGCATGCCATTCGATCTTTGCAATGCCCCTGCCACTTTCCAAAGGTGCATGGTAAGTATTTTCTCTAATTATGTTGAGAACATCATTGAGGTATTTATGGATGACTTTAGTGTTTTTGGTGATTCTTTTGATAAATGCCTTGACAACCTTACCCTTATACTTCAAAGATGTATAGAAACTAACCTTGTTCTGAATTGGGAGAAATGTCATTTTATGGTAGATCAGGGTATAGTTTTGGGACATGTTATTTCTGCTAAGGGTAAAGAGGTTGATAAATCCAAGATAGATCTTATATGTTCCTTACCACCTCCCACAAGTGTGCGGGATATTCGTTCGTTTCTTGGTCATGCAGTTTTTTATCGTAGATTCATCAAAGATTTCTCGAAGATAGCATTGCCCCTATGCAGATTATTACAGAATGATGTGGCCTTTGAATTTGATGAGAAATGCAAAGAAGCATTTGAGAAACTGAAGGAACTCTTGACTTCGGCTCCAGTAATCCAATCTCCGAATTGGAATCATCCATTCGAGATCATGTGTTATGCAAGTGACTACGCTGTGGGTGCCGTTTTGGGTCAACGAATTGGCAAAATTCCACATGCCATTTACTATGCATCTCGGACTTTAAATGATGCTCAACTTAATTATTCTATCACTGAGAAAGAGCTGCTAGCGGTTATTTTTGCTTTAGAAAAATTTCGATCTTATTTGATTGGTACTAAAGTAACCGTTTATTCTGATCATACAGCTTTGAGGTACTTGCTCACAAAGAAAGATGCTAAACCAAGGCTTATCAGGTGGA
>SNVD02004924.1:0-21368 GCA_013180625.2 Boswellia sacra
AGTCGCCGCGCGGCAAGCACAGGATACCCGCTCCCATCGACAGCTACATCGATCTGGACGAGATGGCACGCGAGCTCTCTCTCAGCTCCAGCGAGCTGAAGCACTTCAAGAGTCACATCGACAAACTGATGAAAGAGTACCGACAGATGGGCGCAGTCTAGGCAGATGTGTGTGTGCGCTCCCTCGCTCGCTCTGATCCGCGCCCAATGTGTACCCTAGTGTAAAGCTACCTAATTTATGAATCAATTATGCACTACGACAAACGTGTGAGAGTTTTTAGATTCAAATGATAATAAATTCTAGCATCGACCCGCTCAAAGCAGGCACCATAGGTGACAGTATATTTACTCGCACACTTAGGTGGCTTCTCCAGACGAAGACTCTGACGGTCTAGTTGTTTGAATTGATTGGTCCACCTTGGCGCTAAGCTCTCTTCCCGTCTTGCCCGGTTCTCTGTTGCTCAAGATCATTCTGTTGAGCATATCACAGTTGTCGCTCAGCATCTTCGTCTGCTCGCTCATCTCTTGCTCACTGTCGTTGCCACTCCGACAGCCCTCATCCTCACCCGTTGTTTGGCTGGCGCTCGAAGTCAAGTAAGTCGAATTATTACTGGCGCTCGTTGCTTGCTCGCCTGCAGGCTGATCGACGCCTACCGAGACCGATGACAACACAACCGACGGCTCGCAAGATTGTTTCTGACTCAGGCGTACACATCGTGGACAGTTCTTCTTTTTGCGATGCAGACAATTCTTGTGATAAACGGTCAGGCACTTTGAGCAAGAGGCGCCGTTCTTGGAGAACGGATACAACACATCGTGTGGATCTTTGCACAGCTCACAGTAGAAACCCTTCCCACGGCAGGACTCACATTGCTTAACTATATGTTGCTCTAGCGCTGTTTGCAAGTCACTTAAGAGATCATAGACATGATTGATGTCTAGCAAGTCGTTGAGTGTGAAATAGTTCAATAATTGACTATCAAGGAAGTGCTTTGGTATGGACATCAGATTGGGCTTGTTCGGTTGACCGCACACTTCGAGATACTTGAGCATCAACTGGATTTGCTCTCTAATCTGCTTGATATCAATTAGGCGATCGATGAAGCCATAAAGCATTGAGTTGATTTGGAATAAATTAAACAGCACTGGTTTGGTGCGCAAGTAACAAATCTTCTGGAGAGACACCTTCGAGACCGGTTTCGGTGTGAAGTCCCAGCTGCGAAGCACTCGGGCCGGTATTGGCATCAAATCCGAACCTGTATGACAGTTATAACAATAATATCTTCCATCATAATGGCACAATCTTGAAGTCGACAGGTCTATCTCTTTGTTGCAGTCAACACAAGTGAATTGTTGCGCGTGCAAACCTATCTCGGGACATATTCGCATGATCAGCAACTCCTCCGCATAGTAACAAGTGTCTTGAGTGCTCTTTTTAGACTCGCAGTTGCGTTTATCCTGAGCCTCCAAGAGCGAGTCCGCTAGAACAAATCTTTCGTCCGGTAGAGGAAGTCTCTCGAGGAGCAACGACGGACATATCCGGCCATCATCGAAGGCATCCTGACTGACTTGGTGCAGGCAATATTCGCACGTTAGGGTCCCGCTCAATATGTAGCTTGTCGCTCTGGCCGGCAGGATAGATGTGGCTATGGGTCCCAGAGGTCTTATTGCACTCGCTGTTATTTGGATGGGAGTTGCTAGTAACCGAGATGATATGACGGCACTGATGTAAGGCGATAAGTCGGCCAGATATCCAGGTGTCTGGAATAGAGTAGATTTCACAAATCTATGGCCGTTGCACATGATGTCTGAAGACATTGACGGCAGATATATTAGTGCCGCGCTGTCCGTGTGAGTAGGTGTAACTGGATGACTTGCGATCACCCACTCATAATTGCATGGGAAGCTTGAATTCGTACTCGGAATATAGATTTGGTGTTACGATAAGTTCATTCGCTCATGACAAGCAGCTGTGAGCAATGAAAAATTTGCGTGCGATCAGCTGTTGTTATTCTCTCGCAAAGCGGACCAGTGTCAGCCTTCGCCTTCGTGAACATCATAAAAGACTCTCGAGACTCTGATTAAAAATAAGAACTATTATTCAAGCCCGATTTTATTTTTCGTTCTCGCTCTCCGGTTTAGTATCTAACGGAGATTCTTTGTTTGAGTCAGAAGGCTGGTCACTATCGGCACTTGAGTCTGCGAGATTTTCTCTGGGTGCCTCTTGGGCCTCTTCTTTGGGATCCTGTGTGAGCTGCTTCTCTTTGTCCTCCCTAAGATCTCCTGTCGTTTCCGGTTCTTGTCCATCAGTGGGCACTTCTGTGGACTTTGCGCCATGGTCGCCTTCAAGCTTTTCTCTGGATTCCTCCTCAGGCGTATCTTTGGATTCATCTTCGGAGCGATCGGTCGGCTTCAATGTTGGTTCGCTGCTTCCAACATTCTCTTTCTTCCACTTCTTATACAACTCGTCGTCTTGGAGTCTATCTTCTATCAGATCACCTAGATCTCTGGCATTGCTTCCGCTGGCTGCCCACACATGTAAGCTATCTGTGAAACGTATATTTGTTTTGTTCTTGGCTATCACTTTGAAGGTAGGGTGTTGAATGGCTACGTTTAGAATGATTCGATAAGTGCCAGTGGTTCTCATGATTAGCCTGTATTTGGGACCATCGGTTCCACCATTCGAGTCGTTGAGCTTGAGCTGACCTCTGCCACGCTCAATCCAGTTCGTTGTTGAAGTGTCCCAAGCGAAAAGTTTGAATTCGCCCTGGAAGGCTGTCTCTTCGTCCTCTTCTCCAGTTATTTGATCGAATTTTCTCTTCTTGATTGATTCTATGTCCTCCTCTTTGCGCTCCTCTCGCGTTTCTTCTTTCTTCGTCTTCTTCCTCTTCACCTTCTTCGTTTTCCTTCTCTTTCTGGGCCCGTCATCACCGTTCAGGGCCTCGTTGCCATTCGCGTTGTCGCCAGGACCATCTTCTTCGTCTTCTGTGGCAGTCACCTCATCCTCTTCCTCCTCCTCTTCGCAGGTCTCCTCTTCCTGATCGTCGGGCGGGGGCTCGACGGTGGTGACCACCCGATCCTCGAGGTTCTTGCCAAACACATGCACGGGAGCCTTATCGTCATCGATGGGCGTCAGTCCGGAGCCCTTGAGAACTGGGGCCTTTTGCATGTTGAACTCGGGTGTCCTACGATGTGTGTGTGGGTGTATGTGTTTGTTTGTTGGGGAAAAGAGCTCGAGGGTGGAAAGAATAGCAAGAGGCGAGCTGAGGCTCTGGTCGTGATGTCTGGAAATATCGAGCCGGTTGGGTCTTTTGGATTTTGTTGTCAGTTTTGTTTTGTTGATTTTTTCCACGCTCTCGACTGGAGAGCGCGCGCGCAGAGCACACGCACGCGCGGCGGTCGCTGGGCGCGCGCCGGGGAGGCCGCAGCGACCGCAGTCTGCCGCAGTGGGCAAGCGTTCGAGTTGATCGGCTCGAGGAACACAGGCGAATATTTTGGAGGGCTAGCGAGCGTCGAACAAACAGAGAATTCCCCTGGACGAGCACTCGGCTCAGACTTTTGTGCGCCACCGACGCGCCACTCTGGCTGGCGACGGCCGCGCACAGTTCACGCGAGCTAAGGACGACGGCTTTCTTGTGTTGCGCACGGGGGTCGCACCCACTGGCGGGCGCCCCCACGCGCGCCCGCCCCCAACTTTCGCCAGCCCGATTGCAAGTTATCGCCCACCTCATCTTGTCAATCTCTCGGTCTTTATGGCTAATGCAACCGCCGCACATATGCACGTAAGTTGTTGTTGATAAATAACAACAACAACAACAACATCAGCGGCAGTAGTGGTAGAAGTACCAGCAGTTTCCACACCAGTTACATATATCTCGGGTGCATATATATACCTACGGTATGAACATTGCGATGCATTCACACGACCAAGTGTCACCTCGTACATACACACGCTCCCCCTCAAGACACAAGTGAATACACTCACACAAACATCTCCTAGGCACTCACCCACACGAACACTGGGCTTCACCACTCCTCGAGCCCTTACTGCGCGCCCTTGTCAGGCGACCACGATCACACTTTCGATCACTCACATCAGCGGACGCTATGGCGCAAATCCAGTCACATCATCACATGCCCGGCGGCCTCGCGTATAGCTCCTATCTGGTTGTATTCAAGATCCATCGCGACGCTATCAGACTGTTTGATAGCACTCTGAATGCCGCCAAATACAACCCGCAACCCTCATACCGAGTCTACTGCCATGACCTCGAGACTCGCAACGACAGCAAGGTGCAGGTGTTCGTGTTGGGCAGGTCAATGACGAGCGCTGCCGACAAGAGCCCATTCCAAGCCCAACAGCCGCTTGGCCACGAGCTCGGCCCCAACGAGCTCGCCATATTCAGAACCGCACCCATCGACAGCGCGCACAAGGCCTCCTATGCCATTGACATTGGAATGCGTCATAGTAGCAGCTCTATGGAGGACTTGAGCGGCCAGGACTGCAAAAAACTCGGCACAGCTTACGTCTACCTCGAGCCTAAATTCTCTACACAAGGCATTCAGCGGATGCAAATCTTAGGCGTGCACAATAAGGCTCCAATTGGACAAATACAAGTCGAGTACTTGATCGTGACAAATCCGCTGGGTTTCGGCGTCAAGATGGCGCGACCCGAGTGGCTCTCGAAATACGTTCAACTGGATGCTGGTCACCGAGGAGCCGGTTCGGGGTGCCGCGCGGACCTACAAGGCCGGCCCATCACCGAGAACACAGTGGCCTCGTTCAATTACGCCGCCCGACATGGCGCCAACGCTTGCGAACTGGACGTTATGTGCACCGCCGACGGGGTGCCGGTTGTTTATCACAATTACTTTCTCAACACCAGCCAACGATTACAGATCGACGAGCTGACACTCGAGGAGCTGCGCAGTCTCGCTCACAAGAGCGTTCACGACAAGGATTGTGAGCACGATCGCGAGATTACAAACTATGCCACGCCCATGGACAACAGCAATCAGCAGTTTCCCACATTGGAGGAGGTATTACGCGACGTGGACAAGTTGTGTGCACTTAATATTGAACTCAAGTGGGCCCAGATATTATCGGACGGCAAGAGCGAGGCGGTCCACTATCGCGAGATCAACGATTTTGTGGATCGTATCTTGGATTGCATCTACAAACACAACAACGGACGCATAATACTGTTGTCGACTCTCAACGCCGACATTGCCATCCTGTTGCGGCTTAAGCAAACGAGATATCCCGTCCTATTCCTCACGACGGGGGACAGTTCGCGTTTCAATGATCCGGCCACGAAGTCGGTGGAGAACGCGATCCACTTTGCGCAGGCCTTCGACATGGCCGGCGTGAACCCGAACGCCCAGAAGCTGAACGAGTACCTCGTGCGCTACGCAAAGGAGCGCGGCCTGCTGGTGTACGCCTGGGGTGATATCAAGTCTGCTCAGGCCGTCAAAGAGTTGCGTCGCTATGGGCTGGACGGTGTTATCTACGACAAGATCGACTTGATCAAGCCACAAGATTGATGATGGCAGACCGGGGCTTTAAATTGCCTCGACGGCGGCTACACCATCGCGAGTAGTATTGGCGGCTCGCGCGACTCTCAGAGAGGATGTTAGTCATACGGATGACTCGTTAATGTCGTCCGCTCGTTGTCGTGGTGGTGGTGGTTGTTGTCGTTGTCGTCGTTGACAAGTGGAGGATTTGAGCTCCGAGCGCGAGAGTAAATCAACGAGCCAGATCGATTGATGGGCAACGTTCGAGCGAGACTGAGAGGCAGAGAGAGCGAGAGTGAAACAAATAGACTCATATATAATTTCATAAGCCTGCACAAGCAGATTGATAGTGCGGCCTGTCGAGACAGAAAGTGGGATAGACAAAGAGCTAGAGAATCAACACGCAAGCTATATCACTAGTTGATTTGCACCCGATGGTGAGTGAGCGAGGCTGGTTGTGCGCTACTCACACTGAGAAAGAGCGAGATACACTCCTGCACATAGACACACACACTCGTACACACTTACATACGCACCAGCACCACTAAGATACAGACAAACACTCAATCAGGAGAGACGCTGATGTTCTGTAGCAACAAAGAGCTCGCGATCGTCAATTAGTCGATTGTTTGTCGAAGAGAACCTGTTGAATGTGATGTGCGATGTCGATCTCAATCAGTCGGCGGCGCGCACTTATCAGCGGCTAACGATCTTTCCACGGACCACCTGAAGTTCCGCCACTCGCTCTCGAGAGTGGCGCTAAAATGCCGACGACGTGCGAGAGTCAGCCAGTCGCTATAGTCGTCATGCAGAGTTGTTCGTGACATCCGACGCAAACTGATACCCCGTTGAACGTCGCCCATCAGACTGGGTGCTCTCGGCATTGAGCGCAGCCCACGGCTAGTGAGCATTGGCGTTACCATGGGCCAGATTGTCTAGTCGATCAGGTGGTCTGTCATGAGCCGATTGGCAAGCGATCGAACGGAAAAGAGAGCTCTCAGCAGTAAGCTCGATCGCTCCGTCTCTGTGACACCGGCGGCGGTGCGCTTTCATGTTATCTTGTACGCGTGCTTGTCATAGTAGACTCGCATGAGACTGGAACAACTCGGTCTTTCTGTTCAGCCCTCTCCATCGCCATCTCTTGGCCTGTCTGTTCGAGCGCGCGCTCTCCATCGAGCCAATATCCAGTAACAACAATAGTGAGCAAAAACACCCGGATCTCAGAATTTGTTTTCAATCGCACAAGCACTAATTAGCATAGTGGACAAAAATCACACTCAAGCACCCTCCTAAAAATCTAATATACAAACACACACTCTCTCGCATTAACGCACACAAACACCCACACATAGAAACGAACCTGGTGATACACACGTATACGGTGATACACTCTTTCAGGAAGATGTCTATTTCGTTCGCGCTGATTGTAGGCGCTTTTGTTATCTTGTGCCAACACTCCACTGCTTTCCACATAAGTGACTGCACAGCTGGACATCATAGCGATGCCAAGCTCGAGTCGGTCAGTATTAGCACCTGTCCCGATGCGAGCGGCGATCGTTGCGACCTTATCAAGGGCGAGAATGCCACTCTTGACGTACAGCTCGGGCCAAGTAAGTAGACCACGACCACTAAATCACGTCTCGAGCACGTAACAAGTGACTCAATGAAAGCTTATCAGCGTCGAGGGCCACCTCCCAGCGGCCTCTCTATCTATCATCTGTTGCATCTGGTGTCCGTTGATTGGGGGCGCAGATTGAGCGTGTTGCTCCGGATGACAAGGTATCAGATTTTGTCTTAGTCTCTCTCTCTCTCTCTCTCTCTCTAACAGCACATAATCCCCGCCATTCGTCTACATCGCTCCTGATTAAAAAAACCGCTGCTTTGCCAATGCACACAAATGATAAAATGTCAACACAATTCCCAATTGTCTCGACAAAATCGTGCGCTACGAACCGACGCTCATCCGCACGTTCACATAGCGAGCGCGTTCACGCAAGCAAACATCAAGATCTCAGCCAAGATTGGCATCATCTACATTCCATTCCAGTTGCCGGGCCCGACGGACGCGTGCGGCAACTACGGTCTCAAGTGTCCCGTTAGTGTGGGCGACAAGGCCGAGATAACGATGTCGTTGCCGGTGCTGCTTGTGTATCCGTCGATCAAGACGACCGTTCGGTTTGAGCTGAATGACGAGAAGAAGCAGCCGATTGTTTGTTTTGAGTTCCCGGTCCAGCTGAGGGACAAGACTCATTAGAGAACAATTGCGCTCGGACCACCCGAACACGGCCGTCACGCGTCTCGTCGACGGCACCACCAGCAGCAGCAACAACAAGCGGCACTATCATCCACTATCTCAGCCACGCCCACATTTTCAACTCCCCTTTGCCCGCCCACGACGTCGACCCGATGAAGCGACGAATAAACACACAGGCGCCACTGACGCCCCCGAGCGCATTCATCGGCTGCTCTCATTTTGTTATCTCGTTGGTCGCTCGTCCGTCATCTCATCGGGTCTACTCCATCCTGGTCGTCATCCTCTCCATTGGCGTCGCCGTCGCCGTGGCCGGCTGCCAGTCCGAGAGTTTGTGACGCCAACACTCGATTCACTGGAAGCGAGCCGACGGGCGCGTGAACACATCGGCCGATCTCCATTGATTGGCAAGAGCGCGCCTGCGGGTGGTCGGCGCCGTCGCGATCACCGATAAGCGCGCGTTTGACTTGTCCGCCGTCGGACTGACGCGGCGATCGCCCGGCCAGTTCTAGATCTCGTTGGCGGTGCTCATGGGAAATTATGACGAGTGCGCTCGCGCCAGCCGAGCTCGTGGGCGCGCGCAAAAATCAATTAAAGTTCAGAGTGAGCGGGCGGCCAGCTTGTTCCGCTCCACTTGTCGCACGCACGATTTGCATTCTGGTTCGCACTCTGTCCAGCTCACCGACCACTTGGGCGCCCAAATCTTCCTCGAGGTGTGACTGAGAAAACACGACGCTCGAGCGAGTTGGTGTTTATTCAAGTCGCCGCCGCCGTGGTCGCTGTGATTGCGATTCGAACGTGGCGCTTGGGCGGCCTTGAGATGGCGCCGAACGAGCCATAGAGCGAGCTCGTAGCGCGGGCCGACTGTCCTGAGCCATCGCGCTCTCTGACGCTCACGTGGGCGTGCGCGGTCGGCAAGTAATAAACAAAGACGTTGATCGTCGGCAGTGGACGGCGTCCGCGAATTGGCCCAATTGTCCGACGCTCACAGCACTCGGACGCGCGTGGCCGATGGGCGCCGTGGGCTCGTAGCGCGAGAAAAGCGATTAAGCGAGAGTCATCTGGCGCGCGGCGTCCGCGACATCGCCAGTCGGCCAGTAGTCGTCTATATGGTCGCCTCAGTTGCGGGCACTTGAGTGATGTCGGGCCCGGCGACTCTCAGTCGGCACACTGGCTGGCGCTCGACTCGGGCTTTGAAACGACGACGACGACGACGACGAGGCTCGAGAATTCCATAAGTCACGCGCGCGAGGACGGCGGCGTATTGCGAGCACTTTCGCGGACTCGTTAATTAGCAACAGATGCGCGCGGCCTCGTCGCGCCGACGGGCGACGAGGGGACTTTTTGAGCTGACTGGCCGCTCGCTCGGTGCGCGCGTTTTGCATATCGTCGCGCACTCGAATTTCGAAGGCGCCGCTGCAAATTCAATGAGGCGCGCCTTATAGACTGACCAGCGCGCACGCGTCCCTTCCGCCCGGCCGAAAGCAATGATTCATTTGCGGCGGCGGCGGCGGCGCGGCTGTGCGTTCAAGAGGGCCCCAGCGAGTCGCGCCTGTCGTCGTGTTCGAGAGCCCGCGACCGGGGCGACGAAGACGTCGGGGCGGCGCTCACTTGAAACAAGGGCCCAGCCTCAGCGGACGCGCATAAATCAGTGCCACGCTTCTGAGGCGCCCCTTCGTTCGCTCACACCACAGCCTCGAAGCCCTCGAGCGGTCGCCATTCGAAGTGAGGCCTCGGCGACGAGGTGTTGAAATATAGGCACAGCTCGGGCGGTCATGTGCGCCCTCCACCTGGCGCTCGGCCCGCGACTGACACTCGAGAGAAGGCGCCCACGCGCTCGCCTCCACAGCGGCCGGCTCGAGTTGGAGCGCCAGAGAGGAGTGTGTTCACTGTGAATGGGAGGCGGCCCACAATACTCAGCCAGACCGAGCGCACGAGACGGCGAGCTCGAGCTAGTGAGATGAACGAGTGCGTGGGAGCGGCCGAACTCGAGGCCAGTCAACAGGTGAGCTCCAGTCACAGCGACTTACAGAAGCAGCTCGCAGACTGCGCCGCCTCCACCAACAGCTCGCAGCAGCTAACTCACACGCAACACCTCCACGAACAATTCCTCAAGCAACAGCAGCAGCTCCAGCACCAGCATCAGCAGCACCAGCATCAGCAGCACCAGCAACAAGAACAAAGCCACCAGCAGCAGCAGCACTACCAATTCGCGGCCGGAAATCAAGTGGCCGACGAGGAGCTCGCCTCCTATTGGTCGGACTCGACGCTGAGCAACCTGGGCGACGCGCCCACCCGGCGGCCGCCTCGCCAGCAGAGTGCCGGCGCCCACGCGAAAACGACATCGGTGAGACGCTCGGGGCCGAGCCAGCGGCGCGAGGGCAATAGTCTGCAGGCACAGAATGGGCCGGCGGTGGCGGCGACGGGCGCCACGGGCCACACGCGCGGCCTGCGAAAGCGAGTGATGGCCAACGAGCGCGAACGAGAGCGCACCAAATCGCTGAACGAGGCGCTCGAGACGCTCAGGAACAAGTTGCCCGTGGCCGAGGCCGAGAAGCGGAGCAAAATCCAGACGCTCCGCATGGCCAAGGAGTACATTGAGTTCCTGGCCAAATTCCGCCAAATGCTCGAACACCAACAGGGCGGCACGCGAGCTGAGTCCGTGTCGGCGCCTCTCCAGGTGATAAGAGGCCAGCAGCAAGTCTCTGAGTCTCCCTCGCAAGACACAACACTGACTCAGCAAGCCCACAGTCAACAGCACGTGTCACACCAGAGGTCGCAACAACTGCAACCCAGAACCTTATCTCATCGCTGGTGGGCCTCCACCAGCAATCGCCGCCACAGCCGCCGCCACCGCCCCCGCCGCCGCCGCCACGCGAGCCCACCACCCAAAACCCCAGCCAGCCTGACTCGCCGCTCACCTACAAATTCTACAAGTTTCGCCTCAAGAGTCAAGTGCAGGCTGACTAGCGTGACCGGAAGTGGGGGTCGGTACATCCGGCCTGGTGGCCAGAGCAACCGGTGATCTCTAGCTCACATATCTGCAGAGCGAGCCTCAAGCCAGCGACCGATTGGCCGACGTCGCAGTGCGACGGTCGCACACACTCGAGGGCAGGCGCGCACTCTCACACGCACGGCGACACGCGAGCAGCCACGCACGAGGCACGCACATGTGAGCCCAAAAACAGATTCTCGCGCCCATTCGCAAAACATTGCACATCCTTTCCTAACTTATTTCTCATCATCATCGTCTTCATCATCATCATCATCATCATCACATTCATTCGACACCTTAAACCGCCCCACCACTCTGCTCAAAGCACACCCTCTCTCTGTCTGTCATCATCTCAAACGACCACATACCCACTAACACATCTCTACACAAGCTCAGACTCGACGCGCATGCCTTACAACGATTGCCGGTAGCTCAACTTCTCATTGTCACACCGATCGATATCAGCGATGAACTTCTACAACAACAACGCCGAGAGCCAGCTCGACGGAGATGTCAATGTGGCCCCCGACGACACGGTCTCGGCACTTGCGTTCTCTCCACAGAGAATTCAGGCCGACTTCATTGTTTCCGGAACCTGGGGCAACACAGTCAATTGCTACCAGGTGGCCAAGGCAATCAACGGCCAGTGGAAGGGCGAACTCAAGGCGTCCCACCAACACCAGGCCGCTGTGCTCGACGTATGCTGGTCGGACGATTGTAGCAAGGTTTTTAGTGCCTCCGCAGATAAGACAGTGAAGATGTGGGACCTACAATCTAATCAGCAAATTCCCGTAGCCGCACACGAGGCACCAATCCGCACCGTGCACTGGATCAAGACCAACACATATACATGTATAATGACATCCAGCTGGGATCGGACTCTCAAATTTTGGGACACTAGGAGCCAGAGTCCACTGACGTCGATCAACCTGCCAGAGCGGTCGTATTGCGCCGACGTCCTGGGCCCAATGGCTGTGGTGTCCACAGCAGACAGGGCCGTCCTCATCTACAAGCTCGACCCCGCGCCAACACTCATCAAACAAGGAGAGTCGCCGTTCAAGTATCAACACAAATGTGTGTCCGTGTTCACGGATGAAAAACGCGAGCCCACAGGTTATGCTCTCGGTTCGATAGAGGGCCGTGTGGCAGTCCAGTACGTGCAACAGAAAGATCCCAAGTCGAATTTCACGTTCAAATGTCACCGCTCAAACGGGACCAACTCCTCCATTCATGACATCTATGCGGTCAACGATATAGCTTTCCATCCAATCTATGGCACAATGGTGACGATCGGCTCAGATGGCCGCTACAGTTACTGGGACAAGGACGCCCGAACAAGGCTCAAGATATCGGAGCAATTTGAGCAACCGCTAACAAGATGCTCCATAAACTCGACAGGCGAAATCTTCGCCTACGCCATGGGCTACGACTGGTCCAAAGGGCACGAGTACTCCAATCCTGCCACGAACAAAAACAAGATTCAGTTTCACTATTGTTTTGAAGAGCTCAGGCCCAAGAAGAAACCTTAGGAGCTAATAAACGTGCAACAAAATGGCATCATTAGAACTTTAGTTTGGTTGGTTGAGCTGTATTATATTGGCTTGTATAATAACGTTGTGACGTATTTCTTTCTGAACCGATGAGTTGCACTCAGGACCATGATACCGTCCTTGATGGAGAGTGCATACAAGTGGTTTAGCATCACATGATTTGGTTGGGGCAAAATAGTTGCGTTGGCTTTATCCGGATTGTTCAGTATTACCTGAAGCAGATGGGGTGGTAGGATTGGCGGCTGCGAGTTGTCCATGGCTGGCGTTTGGTGTGGCCTCAGAACCGCCGCTATCCTGATTTATTTCATCTAATTCTAACTCGAGCCTGGTGGGTGTAAACATCTTGTGTACTCGGTCGAGGGAGTTTTGTTTGTGTGTGTGTTTTATTTTCCTCGTGGAAAGTGAACCTCGAACGTGGGCTGGGGAGCAGAAAAGAAGCTCAATGCCAGCTGCGCAAGCGAATGAGCCGACTGACGCGGGACGCACATGGTCAAGGTTTAGCACATGTGTCTGCCTGAGAAAACTTGTTCTCAGATTCAACCAACTTAACTGATTCTTCCAACCTTCGCCCGTCCAAGATGTCGGCTTTCGGTTGACCTATTTATTAAATCTGCACCTATCGCATGGTTTTCATCAAGATAGACCACAGATATCAACAATCTATCAATGCACCACATTGCACAATCGAACAAAAATCTATTCATCGCCTATAGGAAATATCTTTCATTCATTGAAGCATATATATACACGTTATAATAAACTCTTTGAAGGAAAGGGGCGGTAGCCATTGACTGCAACCCTCATGATTGCACCCCTAATAAGGTACACAGCTGTGGGTGCAGTCGGAGTCGGAGGCCTGCTCGCACTCAAGGAGAATGAATGGAACCCGAAGGACGTGGGCATCGTGAGATTTGGGCGCGCCTTCGTGACAGCCGCCAGTGTGGCAGCTGATTACAAGTTCTCCCTTAGAGGTTACGAAGATTGCTCAGATCCTTCGCTCAAAGCCTGGTCGGACTGTCACCGGCGATCTGCTGAGAGGCTACTAGATCTGTGCTGTAAGAATGGAGGCATTTTTATCAAGGTCGGACAACATATAGCAGCCCTTCAGTACCTGGTCCCACCTGAATATGTCGAAACTCTGTCCGTGCTTCACAATAGAGCACCAAGAACCAAATTCGAAGACATCAGAAAGGTAATCAAAGAGGACCTCAAGACAGATCTCGAAGAGGTATTTGAGGAATTTGACATGGAGCCTGTCGGAGCTGCTTCTTTCGCTCAAGTTCATCGTGCCAAGCTTAAATCGACCGGTCAATATGTAGCCGTCAAGGTTCAACACCCGAGAGTGCTTAAGCATAGTTCTGTAGATATGACAACTATGGATGTCCTGGTCAAAATTATTGCAAAGCTATTTCCAAATTTCTCCTTCCTGTGGCTCGCCGAATCTACAAAAAAGAATATACCGCTCGAGCTGGACTTCAGGCATGAGGGGAGGAATGCGGACAAGACACGTAGATTATTGCAGCATTTCGACTGGCTAAGAATACCCAAAGTGCATTGGGAGCTGAGCTCCTCACGAATCTTATTGATGGACTTTGTCACTGGTGGCATGATCAACGACACTAAATATATTGAGGACAACAAAATTGATAAGCAACAATTGACTAGGCGCCTTGGTTCCCTCTACTGTGACATGATTTTCAGGCACGGCCATGTCCACTGTGATCCTCACCCGGGTAATATATTAGTGAGAAACTCTGACAAAGGAGCCGAGATAACACTACTCGATCATGGTTTGTACGCAGAACTCTCTGACGACTTTAGATCCAAGTATAGCAACCTTTGGTTAGCCCTTATACAGGCAAATATGAATTCAATCAAACACCATGCCACCGAGCTTGGTGTCGGAGAGCTGTATGGAGTGCTGGCATGTGTTGTTTCTGGAAGACCTTGGTCAGCCGTGGTGCGCGGTATCACCGAGCACATAGACAAAAAGGCAATGCAATCTGAAGAGTCAGAGATCAAAGGCTATGCCTCCCGTTACATGTACGAGATCAATCAATTATTATCCAACGTACCCAGGGAACTGTTACTCATACTCAAGACTAATGATCTACTTCGAAGTATAGAGACGAAGATGGGCACTAAGGGACAACAGATGTCATTCATTACAATGACACGTTATTGTTCGGAGAATGTGCACAGAACCTTGCTGCAGAAATGCCAAGATTGGCGATGTCGATTCCGTGTCAAATCCGCACATAACTGGATCGATCTGAAGCTAAAAGTATATCAAGTGTTCCTGTGGCTTAAATGGTACTTTACACGACCTCACTCGCTGGCCATCCAGAATGTCACGTAAAATCTTGACATATATGACCTTGAAAACTACTTCCCCTTAATAGTTATTTTGTGCTTGAACGTTTAGGTATTTGTTTATTAAATACAACAAGAACGAGATTGAGCCATAGTTCTTGAGCTCACAATCTAAATATGAAAGTATTGAAGCTCTTCGTGTCGAGCACTGTCTCTACTTTCGTTCTCGTATTGATACCGATGTTGACCGGCATTGGCCCAATATTGTTGTTTGCAACAAAGACAACCAAGTAATTTTCAGGCGTTATAAAGGCAATGTATTGGTTGGCAAACATATGGGCTGAACTGAGAAAGTCAATCTTGACTCGAACTGAGCCCGGCTTAATGTAACGACTCAGATGTCCGATCGCGTAGAACATAGGGTTGCGATAGTAGACACCGCGCTTGGGGTCAACCATCACAGAGGCGTCTGACTTGAAGCGGTCGCTGATGCAAGGGCCGCCCTCGAGGTTGAGGGCCATGTTGAAGTCGATCCAACCGACGGAGCCGTACTCGAGATTCTTGACAATCTCGGTAGCGTAGTTCTCGGCGTACTGCCAGTTGCCTAGTTTTATCTGCGCGTTATTGGATCCACGACTCGCCAGTAGGTACTTGTTCGGGTACCTTTTGGTCGCGTAAACCAAGTTGTCATAGGATTGAGATGAGCCTGGCGTATTCGCACAGGTGTAAGCTATACCGGCGACATTGCCGGCCACTTCCGGAAACCTGAGCACTGCGTCGGCCCAGACTGGAATGTGGGCGCGTGTGTCGCCGAGGAGCAGAAGTCGGAAGCGGTCGAGTTGGGGCCGACTTTGGGAGCGTACCTGTTGGATAGATCTGATGAGTTTGATCGAGTCTGAGGGGCGCTGTGCGAGCGAGCTGAAGTCGAGCGCCTCGTTGGGGTCGTCGACGTTGGTGTTGGTTGCGGGCGACTCACTCAGAATCAAGGCCCATATGCTGAGGCCCTGTGTCTTGTAGGCCGAGATGAAGCCCATCAGATAGGTGGCGTAGTCGGTGAACTTGTCGGCTCGCAAAAAGCCTCCGTGGATGACTTTGTTGTTCTCCTTCATGTCGGCGGGAGCTGAATCGGCGCTGGCCAGCAGCTTGACGCGATTCTTGAGCCTGCCTGCCACCTTGTGCACGTCTTTGATCAGCGGAATCCTATGGTCCAGGTCATAGGGACTCAGCTCGACCTGCTGTGCATCGGGCTGATCGAGGGCGTAGTTGCTGTAGGAGTATTTCGTGGAGCCGATGGGCAGGCGCAACAGGTTGAGCCCTAGGCCCGAGTCTGGGTTGAAGTAGTCGTTGATCAGCTGATCGCGAATATTGTCGGGCAGGTCGTCCACATTCTTGCAGGAGGCATCTGTGAGTGTGGTCCCGAAGCCTAGGATACGCTGGTACTTGACGTTGGTGTCCACGAACATGGAGCCGTTGGGGTGGCTCTCCGCGTAATAGAAGTCGTCGGTGTCTATGGCCTTGTGAGTGATGAGCCGGAAGCGTAGCTCTTGGCGCGATGATACGATTTGTATGACTTCGTTAGCCGAGCTCGGCCACTCGCTGGCCCGCTTTGTGTCGCCGCTCTGCTCGAGCACTGGCTGACAGAGACTCGGGCCGCATTGTGTCACGAAGCTCCGGTCGAGGATGTCCTGGTCGCAGGTGTTGGCCGTCTTGGTGTCCAGGGTGCGTGCGCCCATCGCGAGGCGGGCCAGGTGCAGCAGACACAAGGCGGCGAGCCGCAGGTGTTGGTTTGGGTGGGCCCGCATCATGTGGAAGATGTCAGCAGCAGCCAGCTTGATACTCTGCTGTGCTCGAGAGACAAATGGAGCGAAGAGTGGACTAGACTGACGGCCAGGAATGGAAATCGGACGGGGGAAATGGGCCGGCCGACGGAGACAAACTGTCGAGTCAGCGCGCTCGGCCGCCGAGTGTCAAAGTGGCGCGCTCTTGCGCACGCGACTAGGCTAACGCGGTCGAGTTTAGGTGTGATGGCTTTAGTTTAGATTATTTTGGCAAACAACGACAACGACAACGACAACGACAACAACAACAACAACAACGATGACAGTTTCGCCGAGGAAAGGAACCCTCAGAATGTTGAGCGCTCAACTGGCCATCGTGGAGTGCTTCTCGAGCGCGGCGCAGATCCTGTCCACGTCGTCGTGCGTCATGCCCGCATTCAGAGCGAGCCGAATTGAAGCCGGCGGACAGGTGACCTCCTCGTCGTCAAGGTAGCGCGCCACTGTGACGGCGATCTGTTCGTGGTCGCAAATGCTCCTGCAGATGCCATCGAGACGTCGCAGTTGGGCCTTGTAGCGGGCCAGCGAGTGCTCGTTGTCGTCGCCCTCCGACTCCGAATCGTCGCGGCCGCGGAAGACGAGCACCTTGAGGGGCGAGAGGGCGTGGGATATGTTGCGCAACTGTGTGAGGCCGTCGAGTTTCTCTTGGGCGTGCTGACACACCTCGCGCAGTCGGGCCACGCGTTCGGGCTGTTCGCGGATGATTTGCAGCGCCTCGAGGGCGGCGCTGCACTGGAAGGGCGGCAGTGAGGCCGAGAAGCAGTAGCCCGAGCCGGCGAGTCGCTGGTGGTCGATGATGAAGGAGGTGCCGGCACAGAAGCCGCCGTAGGAGCAGAGCGCGTTCTCGAGCGACACCATGATGAGGTCGATTTCGTCCACGGGCACCTGCCAGTGCTCGGTGGCGCCCCGGCCGGTGGCGCCGAGCACGCCGAAAGAGCGCGACTCGTCGAGGAAGACGCGCGTCTTGTGGCGCCGGGCCACCTGCACCAGCTCGCCGAGGGGACACAAATCGCCCGTCTTGAGGTAGAGCGCCTCGACGATGAGGAAGGTGCGCACCGGCTTGGACTTGCCGTGCTGGCGCTCGTGGTCGGCGCGCACCTGGCGCAGCTTCAGCTCGAGGTCGCGGGGGTCGTTGTGGGCGAACTTGATGGCGCGGCCGCGCGACGCCGTCAGCCCCTTCTGGATGGCAAAGTTGCACTGCTCGTCGTAGAGAATCACGTCCGTGGCCTTGGCGTAGGCGGGAATGGCCGAGGCGATGGTGGCGAAGGCGAACGAGTAGAGGGCCACCTCCTGGACGGCGAGGAAGTCGGCCAGCCGCGACTCGAGCTCCAGGTGCACGTCCATCGTGCCGTAGAAGGCGCGCGGGCCGCACGAGCCCACGCCGTAGCGACGCACTGACTCGATGGAGGCCCGCTCGAGGCGCTCGCTGTCGGCCAGGTTCAGGTAGTCGTGGGTGGCGGCGTTGAGAGCCTCGCGCCCGTTGACGCAAATCAACTTGCCCGGCCGCGAGCTGAGCACCTGCGCCGGGCCCAGCTCGTCGTCGTCGTCCTCCAGCTCGGGCACCAGCGGCTCGGGCGTCCAGGACCTGGGCGAGGACGAGCGCGACAAGTCAGACATTTCGATTACTAGCGCGCCTAAGGGTGTGTGTCTCTCTCACCGACTAACTAATGAAAGGCCGAGCTGAGGTGGTTGTGGTTGCGGTTGTGGTTGCTGTGGTTGCTGCGGTTGTTGTGGCTGTTGTTATAAGTGGTGGTCGCGGCAGTGGCGCGAAAGGTAGGGAATAGTGGGCACGAGAAGGGTCTTGGCAAAATAACAACGGGCGCGAGATGTGCGCGCCGCCAAAGTGCAACGCGTTCGGCGCCGCAGATCTCGCGCGTCAACTCGGCCGCCGGCACGCCCACCTGTTACTCGAGCGGGCGCCTCACCACCACTGTTTCGGGCCCCATGTACACTTGTCCAAGTGTACGTACGCTAATGAGATTGATGAGTCTGAGCGTGCCGACTGATGACTCCAACAATGATGATCCTGCGGGCCCGTGCTGCTCCTGAGCAATACTCCGATTGACTCGTGCGGGCTGCCACGCCTACATGGTAAAGTAGGAGGGCGGGCCTTGCGGGTTGCCAACTTTAATCTGCCGTATGCGAGCACACAGGGCTCGCATAGGCAAATGACGGCTCCGACATTCACGACGACTTCTACGTCGCCCGGCCGTTGCGCCTGCGCCCCGGCAATCGCACCATAGCGTGCGAGTTCGAACGAGTCCGCGAAGACGCCTGACATCCGGCCCGAACTCGGTCTTGGCGAGGCTCTCGAGGGCGCCAAGCGGTGGTTGCGATCGCTGCCAGTTGGACACGAACCAGGCGAGCGCCGAGACGGGGTCGCAGGCGAAGCTCAATCAGCCAAATTGGCGGCAACTGATTATTGCCGACCGCAGGCGCCGCTCTCGGGCGGGCACTCTCACCTGATCGCGGACGTTGTTTGTGCTGCAGTGACGCCTGAGCGCGGAGCTACTCGTTATCCTCTTCGTCATCGTCGGCGGTGTCACCGGCCGACATTCACACTCGACGACGGCCACGTCGAGAGCGCACGCCGAGCACAGAAGTGGAGGCGACGAGCGCAATTGTTTGCCCACTCCACGACGCTCACTCAGGCGCGCCGAGCGACGTCGAGCGCGGACGTGCCTCTACATCGGCGACCAGATCAATGCCGAGCGGCGTCGACGGTGCCGATGGCTCAAGATCGCGGCCGTCGCCGAGTGCCAAGTGCCGAGTGCCGAGCGCCGGCTGGCAACGAACCCGAGCGGCTCTGCGCGAGTGCGCCCATCTTCAGGGCCATTGTTCGAGCTCACTCGAGCTCACTCGAGCGAGCTCGGGCGCATTCACTTCGAGGAGCTAGTGGGCGGCCGTGGTGGTTGGCGCCGATTGAGTGCCAGCTCGATCGCGATCTGCTGGCGTGCGCGACGACCGGCGACCGGCGACAGGCACGTCGACGTCGGGCGCCATTACTTGCGCAAGTGTCGAGCAACAGATGGCAGCGCTCGAGAACGACTTTATCTTGGCCGAGTATCGGTGACGAAGAGCCCGTGGAGCTGCGCTCGGCACAAACAACGGGCGAGCAACGAGAACGGGCGCACTCGCGCGAGCGCCAAACACAACAGAGGCGCGCACTTGTTTTCAGCCTCCGGAGAGAATGTGTGTCGATGGCGAGCGACGAGCGGCCGGCCGATCGGGCGAACTATCCGCCGGCTCGCCGTCAGCTCTCAGAGTCAACGCTCGCCGGATCTCCGAGCGCGCCACTGTTTGTGCGTGTGACAGACGGCTAATTGATCGGCTTTAGCGTGCGAGCTTCACGGAGGCGCCTTATTGCAAGCGCGCGACGCAAAATGACGAAACTGTGGCCCTCGAGCGCGCACTAGAACGAGACCGCGTGGCGGCCGCAAGCTAGAGAGGCGCCTCGAAGTCTAGTCAAATGGAGTGCTAAAGGGGCGAACTGGTGAAGCTGAATTACACTGCTCAGGCCGGTCACAATGAACGCCCGAAGTGATACAGAAACTGCAAGCGCGTGCAAAGAATCAAGCGAGAAACAGAAGCAGACAATGGCCCAAGAGACGCCGGGCCCCACGAGCGGCGACGGCTACCAGGTGGGCGTGGGCGCGTGCGGTCCCGCGCGCAGCAGAGGCGAACAGCTGGCGGGCAAGCTGCTCATCATACTCACACTCATCAGCTTCATCTTCGTGGGCCTCCTGCTGAACGCGTGCCAGCTGCTGCTGGCGCTCACCAGCCGCCTGAGCTTTAGCGAGCGCTGGCGCCGGCTGCACAAGCGCGCCAATGGCCACCTCCTGTACGCCATCTTCGCGCAGCCCATCTTCCTGCTCTACACCTGGTCGCGCGTCCAGCTCAACGTGGTGCTGGCCGACGGCTCGCTCCAGGCCGAGGTGGCCGAGCCCATGCTGGGCCTCGTCATCGCCAACCACACCTTCGAGCTCGACTGGATGGCCTGCTTCATACTGGCCGACCAGCTGGGCAACATGGGCGGCTACAAGTGTTTCGCCAAGGCCGAGCTCAAGTACCTGCCAATCATCGGCTGGGCCTTCTGGATGTCCGACTTGGTGTACGTGCGCCGCGACTGGCGCCGCGACCGACTCGCCATCGCGGGCCAGCTCGACGAGCTGCTCGTCTACGACCAAATCCTCCTGGGCCTCTTCGCCGAGGGCACCCGCTGGACGGCCGAGAAGCAGGCCGACGCCGAGGCGTTCGCGCGCGCCCGCCGCCTCGAGCCCTACAAACACCACCTGTTCCCCCGGCCGCGCGGCTTCAACTACACACTGCGCCACTATTTGCGCCGCGAGGCGCTCGAGCCGCGCGCGCTCAACGGCAAGCGCGTGCGCGTCTTCAACCTCGAGCTGGCGCTGCCCGGCCGGCCCAAGTTCGCCGACTTCCTGGCCGGGCGCCAGCTGCGCGCCGACGTCTACTGTGAGGAGGTGGAGCTCAGCGAACAGGTGCGCCGCGAGGCGCTCGAGTCCCACCACGAGGACGAGTGTCCGCAGCTAACGCAACTGTTGCGCGACATCTTCCGCCGCAAGGACCAGCTCCTGGAGGAGTACGAGCGCCACGGCCAGCGCTTTGTGGCGCCCGAGCCGCAGCGCGCGGGCACCTACCCCGTGCGCTGGCCCCTCAAGGCCTGCGTCTACTATGTGGCGAGCATGTCGCTCACCTACGGCACTCTCGGCCGGCTGGCCTTCACCACATTCGCCCACTCGGCCGCCTTCTGGAGCTGCGCCGCCGGGCTGCTCGCCGCCGGCGTGCTGCTGTTGCGGCGCATCGAGTTCGAGTGCCAGCCCACGCGGCTGCGCTCGGCCGCAGCGCCAGACGCGCGAAAAATTGCCACAAAGTTGACATGAAGCGCGCGCA